>JARWMV010000039.1:0-147444 GCA_030998015.1 Ceratorhiza oryzae-sativae | reverse complement strand
ATGGAAACCCTGAGGGAAAGTTCCGTAGTGTGGTTTAAACCTCTCGCCCGACATAGAGTATGCGAATGTTGGATTGAGCTCTGTCGCTGACTTGATATCATCGGGAGAGATAAATGTAGTGCCATTGTCCCAATACTGCTCGAATAATTTGGCCATGGGAGTCATGGCATCAGCCCAGAATATCCCAGCAGATCGACCGATACCAGCGTTCTGCCCCATCGTGTCCGTGAATCGCTTTGAAAGCTGGGAGTGCTCTCGGCGAAATCCGTCTATCTTGCTAGGAGGCAATTCAAAAAAGGTTGCGTAGAATTTCCAGTGCCGACGAAGTGCAGAGAGCGTCTGCAGGTCGACCGGCTTCATGTAAGAGCTCCATTTAGACCGCTTCCAATCTTCAATTGTCGTTGAAGCCTCCGAGAGCTTACTAGCGGTAGCTGTCAACTGAGAAGCTACAGACTTGTTGATTTTGAAATGAAAAAATATGTCCCATAAACACGAAGCGGCCACGTCTTGTTCTATCAACGCAAACAGAAGACCATTGCGGGCTAGTAGAAGAAATTTAAGTAGGAAGGAAGATCTATTTAAAAATGTGGTATACCAAGCACAGCCGGTTCCATATCACAACATGTGGCATCAATTTTTCGATTATCTGGATTCCGCTCATGAGTACTTTGCCCTCTGACCAAGAGGAAGATCCATACCTTTGGTCGTAAGGTCCACGTATAGGGTGTACAAGAGATTACGAGGATCTCCACACCCAAGCAGAAGAATCTCTGCGTCTTGCTCGGGCGAAAGATCTTGGGTAAGACACAATGCAGGCGTATTCCCGAGGGGATAAAACATTGTGTCGAACATCCACACTATTGGGTGCGACATGCTCGGCAAATTGAATCAAAGTTGAAGAATATGAAAGCGAGATATACGGAAATATGCAAAAGACCCGAGGCCGTAGCACGGTCGTCTTCAGGTAGAGGAGGATAAAGGCCGGTAAATCTGGCAAGAATGGGCTGCAAGCTCTTCGTAGTCTTCTCGTTTTTAGATGAGCCGTTGATTTCGACGCTGCTTGATATATCAATTGAATACCACCTTTGGTTGAGATAGTCTCGCACGAGCAAAGAAGAGTGATGAGGGTCGTTGATTGCCTGATCGCGAGAAGCGCCAGGCGCTGTCAGAGCAGCTTATGTTACTGGACGCTAACGCTCTTCGTACGCACAGCGCATGCATAGGCGTAGAGCAGTTCAAAAACCCGAGGATAATCGAATCATCACCCTCTATACAGAATTCCACTCAGATATTAACCGGGTTCATCCTGAATCTCATTCCCATTCACCATATTTCTACATGATCCAATGCCCCCAAGCTAAAACTTGCCCATATGCTTCAGCTAGATTCAATTCAGCGAGATATTCATGGGAAGAGTAGGTCCGACCATACCAGGTTACCGATCTCCTCTGCAGTCGCTCGTTCCTTCGGGTCAGTTCGCCAGCAACGATGCATAGCGGCAATCATAACGTATGCCCGAGGGGAGACGGGCTTCTTTTCCAGTTCCGAAATATTGGGGGTCAGTTTCTCTTCACTGACGGCTTTAATGACAGCTATGGTAGACCGAATCTCGCGGAACGGAATGTCGCCCGTGATTATTTCCTAGGAAAGATTAGTACATCATTGGCCCCGCTGTTAAACTCTTTCTTACGAGCATGGTCTGCACAATGAGTCAATAAATTGAACAACAAGAATCATTAGAAGTAAATTCCGAACAGAGGTACCTACCATGCCAACCGCATACATATCTCCCTCTTTCGAGATCTCAGCTCCTTCGAGATATAACTCTGGGGCCTGTATGGATAACCGGTTAGTCTCAAAAATAACAAAGAGTAAACAACACGTTCCATCCAGCGGAATGTGCCGCCAGCCGGATCGGTTTCACTGAATTGCAAAGTTTTGTCGTGCATAACAGTGAGTCCAAAGTCGGTCAACTTGAGGTTACCATCAGGGCCCATGAGCAGATTGTCCTGCCATAGCTAAGTCGTCTTCAATCGAACACTAGAAGCAAGGCCAACACTTACTCCTTTTATATCTCCGTGAATCTGATCACCCAAGGTAAGAGCGGTCTAGCTTAATATTTAAAATCATTGTACGTACCACATTCCGATGGTGCAAATAACTGATTACTGCAACAAGCTGTTCGCACTGCGAAGAATGAATCAAAATCGCAAGTGGAATACACTGTAACCCTTACCATAGCATAAGGATCCATCGAAGGATTGTTCTTCAAAACAGCCTTGACGCTGCCACCTTCCATCCACGGAGATACCATTGCTAGCCGACCGCGAAACATCGCCAGTCCGGATAGCTCCAAAACATTTGGGTGTTTAAGCTTGGCCCAAGTGCTTAATTCCCGAGCAGTATGCTAGAAATGGAAGTTGAGTAACTTGCAACAAAAACACTGGTCTAGCTACTTTGGCATATTTCTCATCGGCCTGGGTGATGCATTTTATAGCAAACAAGCTACCTCCTGGCTTGGTCCCAAGATAGATATTGCCTTGCCCGCCCGTGGCAGTTGGGTAGTCAGGAGTCTGCCACTTCGTCAATTCAGCTGTGAGGTCAGCAATACCGGCGTGCTTAGTCAAGTAGGCCACCATGTCGGAAACAGCCTGTGCAAATGTAGTCAGTCAGTACTAGGAAAAACTCGAGTTCTTACGAGATTCGATGGAATATGGATTGGCTTGCGATAGACCGGGTGCGTGCGAAGAAACTGACAGCGCCATGAATATATGCCCAATATAGAAGGAACGAACGATGGAACTTACATCCTAGAAAAGAGTTTGGCTAATGATCGGATGGTGTACTGGCTCTGACCCACCTGCAAAATTTCGCAGCATTAGGATTTCCGAGTATATGCTGCAATGATAGGCTTACCTCCTAGGGGTTATTTGCACAGTCAAAGTATGGGATCATTCTCACCGCAATAAGACGTACCATCTATTCGAGTACGTGTATATAGCGCATATAATCAATTTAATAAATCGTACTCACTTCCTGCATATATTAACGTGGCAATCATGCACTTCAAATCAGCACCACTATTTTTTCGGGTTACTCACGGACTATATATGTGAGGAGCCGGCATCCTCAGCCAGCCGCCTACGCACCGATGGTAAGTAGGCTTACCGACTAGTTAAGATAAAGCTCAGCCGTGGCTTAGACGCTGTAGGGGTTTGGCAACTTACGTCCTAGAAAAAAATCAATCAACCAATTCGAGAAGAATCGGGGAGGCCTCACAAGCTATATATAGATTATTTTATGGTATCGGCTATGGTAAGCGATTGAGCATGGCCAGGCTATATCCAAACATACATCCTACGAAATGAAAAGGTAAGTTCCAGTCACTCTGGACATAATTTCTAGAAATTCTGCTTACTTGCTGAATGAGGGCATCGGATTGTAAGGTCGAATCCGTCAGTCCCACAATCAATCATTGCGCGCAAATAGTATCACCTTCTGCGAGTCGGCACAACGTCAATTGTCATTTTTAATCTTACTTAAAAGCCAAACAGACTTACAAACTATCGGCGAATTGCCAGGTAAATCAATAGCACAGCAGGAAGTTCGAAGCTGACTTACGAACTACCGCATGTGTGATATGATTAATCCTACTTCAGCACTACGGGTCCGTTAATCCAAAGGTAGCTCACAAACTAGCGCCTGTCATCGACAAATAAATCTAAAAATGAGGGCAATTCACATACAAGCTAGGTTGAAGCAACAAATTGAACGTAAGAGCTCGAGGAGTCGATAGAATACCGGCTTACATCCTAGAACGATTCGTCAGATGAGAAAACAGGGCAACTTGGCCGCTTACACGCTGAGAACACGAAGAGCGCTTTTTATCAGCGCTCATTCGGGTCGCCCATAAATTCCCTTACTTTCTATATGACAAGACTTAAATCCAACTCGGTAAGCGAGCATCGAACCACTCACATCCTGGAACCTCCATCGATTGAGCGAGTTAATTGTTAGAAAAGACCAAAGCGACTCACATCCTGTACACAGTGTTTTCGTTTAGTCATGAATAGACAGGCAACAAAAATTACTTACCCACTGTTGGAATGACATTGCATATAAGCAGGGTGTTTCAAGAGCTCACAAGGAACCAGATACTCACGAGCTAATGATGGCAGAAATCCTTCATGAGATGCTTGTATGCCTCCAACAGCGAGTGTACTTACCATCTGTAAAAAAGCGGGACATGTCCCTTGAGCGAAATGTAAGAAGAACTATGGGACAACACATACTGTCTATCGTATCCATCAAGGGGTCAGCAGCGTCAGATTAAGGGCCTGTCCAACAGTGGGTCGACTTACGCCCTAAAACAAAGTAAGCCATGGGATTTCGATAAGATTCAGCGCACCCAAGGGCCACTTACTTTCTATAGAATAACAAGCCGTACACCCTGCCGTTTGAGTAGACAAACAGACCAGAACCATTCACAATACCTACCGGCTATACAAAAAGTATTTGAACACGTCGCCGGCCAAGGAAACAAATGACACTCACACGCTACAGATGTCACCGATGGACTGTTGGGAACGGGCATGATCAAGCCGGCTAGAACACGTACCCTCTTTCGTACGTAACGTTAGTCAAGATAAATATGACGAATGGCTCCCACGTACATCCTAAATTCACAGATGGTATTTGCTATGAGGATCAAGGATCTCCAAGTACTCACGACCTGAAAGCCATCAAAAACAACCATACATATGTCAAACAGGTCGCGAGTCGAGTGAGCTAGGGCAGCTCACAAGCTAAAGTCATGTGATGTTAATTTGAAAAGATAGCCACATGTGCAGTGGGAGACATGCGACGCACCCATTCTCCAAGGATAGGTCGAATATTGCGCTGGAGTAATGTTACAAGTCTATCAAAGCGCATAAATAGCCGTTAAGCGGATAGAATACATACGTTTCCTTTTACCGATTCATGCCCCTATGGAGAAAAGCATTGCGAGTAGTGGGGCAGCTGTCTGGGCAGCCTTCTTACCTCCTATACAATATCAATCAGTCAACCATACAGCCAGAAGCATGAGGATGAGCCAAAAATCACCACAAATCGTCCAAAATAAAACTTGTTCCAATCCATTGTGTTTACGATGTGGTTGTGATATCGTGTCGTCGTAGTTTCAATCAGCCGAATGTGATGCACGTGACAACACGTTGCCACCCGCCGGATTTGAAAGGTCCACCTTGGAGCCGAGATATTTACCATCGATAGCATTTAATCGGAGGGATCGATCGTATGCTGCATAAACCACCAAAACGCCTTGTACAGGGTGATCGAGTAGGAAACAAATAAGAGGGGACCAGGAACCAATTCGCATCGGCTCGGTCCGACCACACCAGAACCGTGAATTATATCACATGGGCAAAACAGTGCAAGGGTTGGTACGGAGCCGATGAATTCCAAATCACGTCGAGATAACTCACGAATTACGTTGCACGGTCCTTGCAATCGGTCGCAAACGGTTTGCTGCGAGGTTGCTAATTGGTCAGCCTAGGCTTGGAGAACGGTGGGGCATGTGTTCCACAATCATCAATTGTATGCGTCACGGAGTCTATAGTACACCAGCCACACGCAGAACGAACACCCCAAGCACGAATCAAAATGGAACCAAAAACTAATAATGAACTATAAACTACAAAATGTCAAGCTGGGGAGTGCATATATATGATCCGCAATCGGCACCAACAAAAACCTGAGGTATAGAGAGCATAAATCATCATTGAGCGACCCTTCTCACTCGCGAATCGTCACATCCGCGTCTTCTGTCCCACTCTCGGTCGTACTGCTCTCGGACGGAGCGAAATGCACCCCCCGGATGCCAGACACGCTCAAAGACGAGAATCCTCGTAATGAGGATCGTACCGGTTTCACCGTCGCAGGGGTACTACTCATCGCGTCGTATATGTTCGCGCGTGTGCTCGTTTGGAGGGGATTGGTCGAGATGGAATGCAGGTTGCTCGACACCGACGACGAGAGAACCGACGCAGTCGAATCAGATGGGGGAGGCGGAGCCGCATCTCGAAGCGCTAGCGCAGCACGGGGCAAAGGAGTCTCAAACGCCGCAGATGACGCCAAAGACTCTCGTCGGGTGCTGCTCAACCTCGCAACACGTCCGGGTGCTGGAGTCGCACCCGCCGTCCCGCGTACGCCAAGTTTTCGTTTGATCTACGCTCATCAGTAAACCAAGGCCCGAGGGCACCAACCACAAGGCTCACCAGCTCGAGTTCTTGCTGCTTCGCCTGCAACGCCACATTCAAACCCTCTCGATCCTCTGCTTCCAACGCCCGGGCTTTATGCAGCTGCACAATCTTGACCTCCTTGTCTGCGCTCTCGGCCTTGAGCTCGTTTACCCGCCGTTGCAGCCGACTCGTCTCGTCCGTGAGCTTGGCGACCTTGTCCCGCAAGGCCTTGACTTCCACGCTCTGTCGACCCTCGAGCTGGGCCCGGAGATGTTCCTCGGCCTGGATCGCGTCGTCTCGCTGGATCTTGACCTTTTCCAATTCTCGAGTCGCGGCACGTAGTTGTTCGGCCTCGCGGGATTGAACGAGCAACCGCTCTTCTACATCTGCAATCTCTTGGTTGCGAGTGCGGACGACGCCCTCGAGGCGCTGTTGGTTCTCGAGCGCAACTTGGCGTTCGCGCTCGATCTCGTCAAACTGACGTACGAGGTGTTCGTGTTCGTGGGCCAGCGCTGCATGAGCCTCTTGCTCGGATCGAAGCTCTGCTGCCAGCTGCACGCAAACGATGAATACCTGCCGACGACCACGACGGCAAACGACTCACAGCGTTCCTCTCTTGCTCAATATGCATGCCGTCCTCGGCCTTGACCCGCACCTTTTCCAGCTCATCCTCCAACTCGGCCCGGTCCCGAAGAACGTCCTTCCGCTCCTCCTCGGCCTTGGCGCACCGTGCCTCCAACGCCTTGGCACGCTCCTCCATCTCGCGCAACCGATCCTCTGCATCCCGAACAGCGTCGAGCATCTCCTCCTTTTCCAGCTCCAGACGCCTGATCGTCCGCTGATCAGGCGACCGAGACCGGTTCTCGAGCTCCTGCACACGCGCCTCGGCACGCTCGACCTCTTTTTGCGCAGCGACGTACATTTCTTCCGCGTGCCTCGCCCGATCGGTCAAGACCGCCATCTCGCTATCCGCCTTGTCGAGTTCGGCCGCCATGTTTTCCAGCTCGGTTTCCAGTCGGTCCATGTCGCCTGCTTGGGCGGCCAGGGCTTCCCGTTCCGCCTGGAGATCGGCGATTTGGGTCTGGAGTTGGCCGTATCGGTGCGTGGGGACCCATTCTTGGCGTTCGCGCTCCCATTCCGCCTCTCGGGCTTTCCAATCGGCTTCCTTGGTCTTCCATTCCGCCTCTTTGGCACGCCAGTCGACGTCTCCTCGCGGACTCGACGCCCGAGACTCTTTCACCTGAGCTTTTAGGACCTTGATCTCTTCCTCCAAGCGCCTATTCTTCTCGTCGGCCTGCTCGGCATACTTCCACTGCGCGTTGACCTCTGACTTGTAATTCTCCAGCTCGCGCCTGAGCCTGTCCTCTTCCGCCCCACCCGACGCAGCAGCAACAACCGAACCAGACTGAAGATCCGCCAAGGCCTTTTCAGCCCGAACGCACCGATCCAGCAACTCGATCCGCTCCCGCTCCCAACCTTGCTTTTCCACCTGAACCCGCTCTCGCGCGCCTTGCCCGTCGCGCTCCCTCTCGACCCGCACCTCCCAATCGCGCTCGCGAATCTCCATCTCTCTCAACCGCCGCTCGAGGTCCTTGATCGTGTTTCGAGCCGCGTCCCGCTCGTCTTTTCGTCTCCGACTCCGGCCCGCCTCGATCTCGGCCCGTCGAAGCGCCTCGTCGATATCTCGAATCGCCTCGCCAGACAGCTCGATCTTGTCCTCCGATTCCTCATCCTCCTCCCCGACCCCGACACCGGACCGATCCGAGACCTGCCCAACGAGCTCGGTGCGCTCCGTGTTCATCACCCACTCTCGCTCCTCGCGCAACACCCCGACCTGTTCGCCCAACTCGATGCACAGCGCTTCGAGCTCCCTGACGCGTCCTCGGGTCTGTTTGACGACGGTCGTCAGCCGGCGGGCGTTGGATTCGGCGGATTCGGCGCGGGAGAGGAGGATGGGGACGAGTGCGGCGTGCGCGGCGAGGTCGGCTTTGTATTGCGATTCGATGAGGGCGGTTAGGTCCGCTGGGGCGGGGAGCGAGGACGTCGACGAGGTCGAGCCCGAGAGCGAGGTAGGAGGGGAGATGGGAAGGGGGATGTCTTCGGCTGCGGCTGCTGCGATCGTGATGCCGGTTTGGTCCTGGTTCGAGTGGGATTCATGGCCGAGGCCGAGTCGTGTGGTATCCTCTTCGCCGAGCATCGGCGTGAAAAATCTCGACAGTTCAGGGATGTTTTCGGGATCGACCTGGACGACCGTGGTCTGGTTGAACTTGGCATAACCAGGAGGATAAAGGGTGGGGAGCTCCTGGGCGGTGATTTCCGTAGGCTCGAGTAGCTCTCGAGGCGGAGCTGTCGTCGTCGCACGAGACAAAAACCTGGATCGAGAGCCGGACATGGAAAGGGATTGGGAGCGAGCATGTGCAGAGCCCGGCGACGGTTCAGCATCGAGCACAGGGCCAGGCCCAGGTGTAGACCCTCTTGAGCCAGCGCTCGCAGTGATGAAATCAAGCGAGCTCGAGCCGGTTGTATCTCTCGTCCTTGTTTGGGCCGATGCCCTGGTTCGTTCTCCCGACATGCGCGTCTTTTCGGCCGACGAGTCGGGGTCGATGGAGAAAGAGGGAATGCGTTGTTGTGTTTTCGTCAGGTTGAACATGCCGGGCGGGTACCGTGTGGTCATGCCGCCTGCTGCGGTTTCGTTGGGGCCAGAAGAGGGCAGGACATCTTGGGCGGCACTGCGTGACACGTCTAAGGAGTCGGAATGGTACCGGGTGTCTTGGTCTGCGGCTAGAGCGGCGCCTCTAGTGGTAGAAGCCATACTGTCGTTGCCGAGTTGCATCGGGATAGCATCCAGCTCGCGCGACATGTCAAACGGCCGGTGGGAGACGGAATAGTCTTGTGCAGGGGACATGGAATGAGGAAGAGATAAGCTCGAGTCGTCTCGGGACAGCGGTGATGATGTCCAAGGCCCACCAAACTGCGGCCGAGGAATGGGGGCCATCGACTTGGAGAGAGGAGCAGGGGGCGCGCTGGCGACCGACGGACCCGACGCTAGCCTCGAACCAACACTCTGTCCAAGCGCAGCGAGTTGCTCGATCTTTTCTCGCCCGCTCGGGGGTCGCCCGTCGTTGCTGTCGTTGCTGTCGTCTCGCAGTCGGTCCAGAAACGACGTGTGCTCCTCGTGCTCGAGCAGCGGCGTGCTGGGCACGGTCAACGCGCCTTCGGTCGAGTTGGCCGACGTCTCGGGCGTGATCGTGCGAAAGGCGTTGCGGGCGCCCCATCGAACGCTGCGCCCCGACCCCGGCGTGTTCTGCTCCCGCAGGATCGACCGGAACATGGAGCGTAGTGCGCCAGGCGGCGCAGGCGTCGACGGAACGTTCATCCTGTACTCTCCATTAGCGCATCCAACAAGTCATCAACGGAAATCGTTTACAGTGCTGGCCTTGGAGATGTTGATGGTTGCGCCGCGGTCACGTGGCCATACATCGCTCCTTGGTGCCAAGCGCTGTCATCAATCATTGCAAGGGCCATCACGCATCCCGCTCCCATCAAAAGGGTGCAAACCACGGGTATATGCCCCAGTGAGGGCGAATGCGGGCGATCGTCAAGGATAACATATTTTCTTGAGTCTGCTGATGCTCATGTAAACAGTTACACTTGTCGTTCATGATATCCTAGGACATCTGTGAGCGCCAGAAAACAGTAAATTCTGGGACCCGCATGTACATCCGCTAATGGAGGGTAGTTTCTTTCTGCCAAAGGTGGGGTTGCCGGGCACTCGCGGACGTCCCATGGTATAGACATTCATTGAACGACAAGAAAAACTATTTACGTGAGGGCATTGACAGCCTAAAGAAAAAAGCAGTCTTTAGGGATTATACACGTTCGCCCTCGCAGGCGACAAATTCAGCATATATAGTGCTCCGAGCACTTTCGATGCGGCTCAGAGTCCAGTTGGTGGAAGATGAGGGACGCCTCCGTTAGGCGCACAACGGTCTTGACCATACTCCGGCATGCAGATAGTCGCTTCTCCCTATCCTCCATCAACCCGGCACCAACATACATTCAATTGGACCAAACCGCGGCCACATTCCCGCCTCGGCGATTCTCCCAACACCGATGCACCGGAATCGATACAATCAAAACAGAAATGTTATGGTTACGGTCAACACATGGCAAGTTGACAGCTCGTGTCCTGCAATCATACCCGAAACAGTGAAGTCAGGTTTCTATCAAAACGAATCATTCATTCTTAGCCTTGACACAAGCTAACGCCACCATGGGGCACGCAAAGAACAACTGTAGGGGCCACACCATGGCACATCGGTCAACTAGCGTGCATGGCAAATGATCTCGCCTAGAACTCCCAGATATTCCTCGAGGTTTAAACATCAAAATGAATCATTTATACTATCCAAGACAAATGTCGTCAAGTAATTGAACCGTAACCTTGAGCCATTTCAGCGGCATCCTCCCTGCATTAGGTTGTACCCGACCGGATAAAGTCATTGCTTGTATTGAAATTTAGTGCACGCTTACAGCTCACATACATTGCCCTTTACCGCCCCGCCATTACCTTGACAAGTCAAGCTATCGCTGTCCGACAAGTGATACCCGACATGCAACTCGAGCCATGTTGTGCCCATGTCGTACGGCAACCATCGGAGGATGCGACCGAGCACGGCTATAGTGTCCTTCACCGGCCATGATACTACTCTCCTCACACGCCAGGCCGGGTTTTAGATTTCAAGTAGCGTCACGCAGGTGGGCACTCTCAGCCGGACGGGTACCAGTTGGGTTGCTCGTATCTATAAAATAGACCACCAGGGAACGTTGCAGACACGCAGCAGTAAAACATGAAAGCCTTGGACATATTTGTGGTCTTCTTATGCTCTTGTGCCAACGTGCTTCAAGCCTCTGCTTTTGGTGACATCCCTATTATAGCGGCGGACGTGACACTCAAAGGTATGGAAATACATGGGACATGAGCGCCTCGAATCTCCGTTCAAGCGTCTGACATGCTGGATCGTTTGCTCTAGTTGAATCTTCGACGTCTAAAGACCTTCGAATCAAGGTGACCATCATCAACACCGGAAACCAAGATTACAAGATCCTCAAAACCCCCGAGTCTCCGTTTTCGGGTTCGTTCGAAACCGAACGGTTCAATATCGCACCAAAGAACAGCAAGGTCATTGCACCTGTCTTCAAGGGGGTGAAAGTAAATAGCTTCTATATTTTACGGATTTTGTTCGCTTGAAATTCACGCATTACCATTAGGTCAAATGGGATGAGGAAGCGGCAGCAGCCTCGCGTGACCCGACATATGTAGCGATTTTGAAGAAGAACGGCCGGTTGGAAGTCACTCAACAACGTGAGCAACTCTCTGAACCGAGGCCTCGAGCTCATCACCGGGGTCAATCGGGTAGTTGCACCCCTCTATGATTTTTCCAAGTCAACTTCTGGGGACTACACCGCGACAATCGCTCAATACATCGAACTGGTTGATGAAGGAGGCCGGATCAATGTCATGAAATTCAAGTCCCAGCCGAGCGTAGGATTCCAACTTAGCATCCTCCCCTCCTATACCTCCCAAACAGGCCAGCAAATTCTTCAAGACAACGAATACAGCTCCACGATGCAGGACTTCTGTAACCCGAATCAAAGAATTGAAATCCAGGAAGCAGCTAGACTAGCCAATGGAAGAGCACAAATAGCATTTACACGAGCAAATGTCAATCAGGGCGCCTGGGGCCCCCTTCCCCAGGAATGGTTCGGCGGATGGGACAACGCTCGTGTCCAAACGGTCAAGAGTATCCTTGGTCGCTTGAGGCAGGACGAGTTGAGGAACTACCAGGCAAGTGACCCCCAACTCTGGTCGGGCTCAATATAACCCTATCTCGCGTTTATCAAGTATTTTTGCAATTGTCCAAAGGGTGACGCTTTGACATATGCGTATGTCTATCCCCTTGTGTATCGCCAAGTGTTTCTTTGCCCCAAGTTCTGGGCGGCTGCTGTTGATCAAGGCTCAGACACTCGAGGTAAGGGAGGATTTCTCGTTACTGGCTGGACCTAGGTGCTCATGGTATTTATTGAACTATCAGCTGGCACAATTATTCACGAGTGAGCATATCGGTCTGTATCTCATTTAAACAGTCGTGTTAAATAACTGCATCGTAGGGCATCTCACTTTGTCGACGTTGCGGGGGGCACGGGTGATGTTGTCTATGGGAAGAAAAACTGCAGAGACCTGGCCAACGATAACCCAGCCCGGGCCGTCAGGAATGCAGACTCGTACGAATACTTTGCAGAGGCTCCATGAACACGAGCCTCTTGTGTTGTTGCCCCCTTGACACCAAATTTGTGGAGCAACCAGTGCTATACTCGATTCTTCTTGGCTCCCATTCTTGAATCAATTTTTTTGATATTTCTATGCATATGCGCCTATCCGCTTTTCGGGCACATTAGCATATCTAAGCTCCACCGAATTCTTTGGGTCATGGATGCCGATGGCTACTCCACAGCCGCATGTACTGATCTCTCGCAGTTAGAGAGCTTGGGCTTAGCGCCGATTTGATGCTGTGACGAAAACAACTTGGTAGCCCAGGGCGAATTGAACTTGAGGCGCGCCAGCTGTTGTTGAACGAATGTGATTCTTCGCATGTAAGCCCGACGTTATGCGCGTGAGTCAACTCACATTTCCGTTGTGCGTTCTGTTATATCATACATGTGAATCATACCCTCTGTACCATCGTTTTCAAAACGATGTATCTCCGTTTACCCGCTCCGCTTTGTCCGTTGCACAGCATATATGAACGAAAACACTGTCCCCTCCATCCTCAGCGGCATTTACCACCCTCACTTGCGTTCTACTTTATTGAGCTCGGTCGCTTGGTAGCCCCTGCGCTATCCAATATTGAAGCGCCCGTTTATCCCGCTTCAACGGCTTTGGGCGTGATGTGTGTGCCGACCCATACGAATATGATCGTGTTTGAGCTTACTCAAAATGCCAATGATTGAGCAAACAATACATCGACATGCCATAGTGACATTTTCACTAACTAAACAGTGATGACGCTGACCGCGAAATCCACTTGTATTGTGGTCCCTAAAATTGCCCAAACCTTCTGAAATTGGGTGTAAGCTCCCCCCCCCCGCTGCGACTCGCTGATGGCTGGAGCAAATGGCTCTGTGGACGGCAGTTTGTCGATGACCCCTATGCGATTCAGGCCAGGCTCCCCACCGCAATGACATGATAAAGTTGCTCTAGCCAGCTTCTTCAAATAAAATAATAGATTCAAATGCCTTGGGCATGATCTATATATATATATATATATTTTGGAATCCTGTTTATTCTGTCCGCTCAGCCCGCGGCTATGTAGGACAGTTACAACGTTCTAGGTACAAAAGGGTGCTTTCTGCTCCGCCCCATCGTCGGCCCCTGAGCCCCCTTCTTTTCGCTCCGAGCAATGCCCGACAGACGAGCCTACGCCCCCCTGCCGTCCGGCCGCTTCGACCGTTTTAGTGCTCCAGAGCGTCCCGTCGCGTAATTAAAATCGTCGCCCTGCGACTCTATATGGCTCCTACTCGCTCTAGATATTGGATAAGGTGTCTTGTTGCTTTCCCCGGTTGCAAAAGTGCTCTGAATGATCTTGATGCGTCTCCTAATTCTCTCGTTCGCAGCTTCCGTGCCTCTCTATGCGCTGGGCAAGTCATCAATAGGTGAAACACTGTCTGTTTACTCATACCGCAGTCCGGGCACATCGGAGAGTCGACCTTCTTGAAACGTTCTAGGTACACTGCGACCGGGAAGTGCTCGAGCCGGAGCTGCACTAAAACTGCATATTCGCGTCGGCTGAGTGATTTGGCCGCCTCGAAGAACTTCAGCGACGGGTAGCTCGGGTCCAGGTTTTGTAGCTTTTCTTTCCTCGTGTCGTCGACCTCCTGTTTCCACCTCCGGAGTAGGATTTCCCGAAATACTCGTTTGGCCGCCGTGGGATTTGTTGGTACCCGTTCTCTCAGGTTCTCGGGGAGTGCTTCCCGTGCGCTTCTGCCTCCCTGGCCTGCCTCCCTGGCCGCCTCGTCCGCCTTCTCGTTTCCATCCACCCCCTCGTGCCCCGGTATCCACCTTGCCTCGACTCGTACTTGGCCGTGTTTCCTAAATACCCTGTGTAATATAGCGTTTAAGTCAGCAAACATATTCGATAGCTGTTTCGTTTTCCCAGCCAACAGCGTGCGCAGCACCGCCTGATTGTCCATAAATATCACCGCATTGTCCATCGGCCATCTCTCTGTCTCCAGCAGGCGCAAGCCTAGCTGCAATCCCACTATCTCAGCCTCGTACACCTCGTGCTCCTCGTCCGATCCCAGATACACCTTGAGTGTGCGATCCTCCGCCCCTTCCCTAACCAGAACCGCTGCCGCTCCCACACCACCGTCCTTCATCGACCCATCGGTAAAGACTTTGACGTCCGCTGTAGTTGTCTTCTCATAGTCTATAGCTTCTTCTCGCGTCTCCGCAATTGTGACCTGTAGTTTCATGAGCTTTTTCTGGAGGTCGTTGCTCTGAGCTTTCGGTGTGTATTCTGCTACTATTACTTCAGTGGACGAGAATAGCATCTGTAGTGGGGAGCGATGCTCAGCTGGTAGGTGCTTCCCTTCTTTATCCACGAGTTGCCGTAGTGGGTGACTTTTTGGGACTGAGGCTAATCGTATCGCGGCTCGGTGGCAGGCCCGTTGCAGCTCAAGCTTTATCGGCAGGATTCCGGCGTGTGCGTCAAGTGCGTCTGTTGGTGAAGTCCTCAATGCACCCGTGATGTTGAGTGCCGAGATGCGCTGTATTGATTGCAGCTTCTTTGTGAATCCCGACGCGCCAAGGTCCCTTGTATCCGATTCGTTCCTGCGAACATGCTCCCACCAAATGTCAGCCGCGTATGTCACTTTTGGCAAAAACACTGCTTGGTGCAACCGCCGTGCGGCCTCCGGCTTCAGCCCGTGTCGCGTCCTGGACACCCTCCTTAAGAGGTTGACCCAGGTGGACCCGGTCTTTAGCACCTCCGCCCTCTGATCTCCCCATCTCAGCCCCTCGTCGAAGATCACTCCCAGGAAGCGGTGTGACTTGACTGGCTTGATCAACACCCCTCCTATGTGCAGCGGCCCCGATTTCCTCTCCTTGCTCTTCGAAAACCCAACTAGCGCAGTCTTCTCCAGAGCGAACTCTGACGTATGCAACTCTGCCCACTTTAGAGCTCCGCCCTCTCTTTCCATCATATCCTTCAGCTTCTCTCCCGCCTCCTCCATCGTGGCTGCCCTTGTGAGCAGCGCAACATCGTCGATGTAGCCCACCGCCAGCTCCTCCCTCTTGCTCCGCCCCGTTGGTGCTCTCGCCACCCTAACCAAGTCGCTGTTGTAGAAGATGTAAAAGATACACGACAGCGGACAACCTTGGTCAATGCCATGCTTGATCTCGAGCTTGTCCGACTCGTAATCATCGAACTTTAGTACTGTAGTCCGGCCTGCTAGTTTTCGTTCCATCCAGGTGACATAGTCTTCTGGAATTCCGCTTTTCCGTAAGTTGTGGGCTAGCATCGGAGGACTCGCGTTTGGGAAGGCGCCAGATACGTCTAGAAATAGTCCAGCTACTACGTCTCCATTTCGCCAGGCATTCTTGATGAACGAGGTCAAAGTGTGCATAGAGTCTGAAGTCGTACGGCCTTGTCGTCCCCCGAAGTGGTGTTCCGGTAAAAGGTTCCATTTTTCTGCTATTCTGTTGAGTTCCTCTGCTACGCATGCAGAGAGAAGCTTCGAGATGACGTTCAAGAGTGCGATAGGTCGGTAAGCTTTTGGCTTAGAGTAGTCTGGTTTGCTGGGTTTACGCAGAACCACTGTGATTGATTCGCGCCAGGCTTGTGGGTAGTATTTGAGGGTGAACGTTGCTTGGTACAGCGGAATCAGCAGCGGGACTAGGATATCTGCACAGTTGATAAAGACGCAGTTTGGGATTCCATCCGGGCCAGGTGCTTTGTGCGGTTCAAGTTTAGCTATAATGCGATGCAGCTGTGCACCTGTCACCCTTCGGAACTGTTCTACATCGTCAACGTAGTCCTCGTCTTCCGGGATATTGCATTCCGCTGGCGTAGGGAAGAAAGTTTCATAAAATGCTCCCTTCTTCTCCCCGTTTGTCTCGCAAGTGCGCTTCCCTCCGCCTGGCTCGTCTACAATCAGGGTGGGGATCCTAGTCGCGCCTCCATCTCCTTTGGTACCAGTTAAGTAGCAGTGTGCATCCCAGAGTTTGTCCGCATCCGCTGTGTCGATAAAGTTATTCCAGCAGGACCGTTGGGACTCCTTCAGTGCGTTTCTGAAGTCGTTTTCTGTTTGCCTATATTCTTCATGAATGGGGTGATTGTTCTCATAGTCATACCGGCAGATTAGTCGACTCAGCTTGTTCTTTTCCTTCCATAACTGCTTGAGTTCCGGTGTCCACCATCTCTTTGTGTGCGGGCTTTGTCTTGTGGTGGGTACAGTCTCTTCAATTGTCGACTGTATGGCCTTCATCAAGTCTTCTAGTCGCTTGTTGAACCGTCTGACTGTTGTGATTATCCCTGTAGGCAGTGCTTCAGTTCGGGCTTTTAGCAAAGTGTTAAACTCATCCCAGTTTGTCTTTGGGTAATTTCGTTTCAGGTTGGTCTTTGCTTGTTCGCAGGCGAGATTGATCACTGTGTGTATCGCAAAGTGGTTGGTGGCTGAGATTCTAGGAGCGCGCTGGGCTGTGCAAAGGTCTACTTCGTCCTTGAGCCTTGATGAAACGAACACGTTGTCTAGCCTAGACAGGTTTTTAGTAGTGAACAATTCATGAGTTGGCATCCCACTGGGTAGTGTCATCACTAGGTTGTTATTCGAAACTAAGTCTAGTAGCCGTTCAGCTGCCTCCAGCCTTGCGTCTGTGAACAAGTGCTCGTTCCTAGGTTCGTCCCAGTACGGGTGGTGCCTATTGAAGTCGCCCATTAGTATCACGTTGATGTTCCTTGGCGTGTTGGCTAAGTGGGACTCTAGTAGTTCGATCGTGTTATCGTGGGCGCCGTCGTTGTAGACATTGTAGATTTGGGTCTTCCCTCGTGTGGTTTCCAGTTCGATAGCCGTGACATCTGCCGAACCGAGTGCTACCGTTCTCCAGCAATTTGTCGACAACTTCCGGTTAACTAGTAGCAAGGATCTGGATCGGGGTTGGCCGTCTCGAAGGTGGTTTGTGGGGTAAACCGAAATCCACTTTGACGTGATTCCAATAGCATTTCTGTCGTTAAGTGCCGGTTCCTGGATGGCTAGAATGTCCCAGTTGTCCGGGGTGGCCGCTCTCATTAAGTCGTGATGCGCTAGTGGGGACGTGTTGGCGTTTTGCTGCCAGATTCTAAGTTTTCTGAGTTCTCTGGTGTTGGGCTCGTTGGGTCGTCTAGGCATTATCAGAGGCAGGAGGTACTAGCGAGGGTTGGGTGGTGGTGGTTGGGGTGTTGGTGTACTCAGTTATCGTCGCCTGCCAAGGTGGGATGACTGTTCCTCCGGGTGTAGGCTGCGCTAGGTTGTCTGGCCAAGGGTGTTCTGCCTGGGTGCCTGGTTCAGTCGCGCTGGGACCCAAAGGTGTGGCAGGTGCTGGAGGTTCCCTGCGGGTGCGCGGGGGACGAAAACGTTGTTCCAATTGCTCAGAGCCCAGGAATTCCCAAGTCCATGGTTCACTAGTAACATAGAATCGGTAGCGGTTATCTGGGACTCGATCAGATAGGTTGGCACACCTGGTAGCATAACCCGGGCAGGAAGTTGACCAGGTTGGGTGTCCCTTGGTCTTGCAGGTCACACAATAGGTGTCGTGTCTGTTCGTACAGTTCTCAGTCCGATGACCACCTCCGCAAGTGCCACAAGTCTGAGGGGCTGTGCACACTCTTGCCTGGTGTCCTGGCAATTGGCAGTTATAACATCTTAACAGGGTAGATAGTAACTTTACCGAAGAGCAGTCTTTTCCTTCCAGTGTCATCCGATTCTCTATCCAGCTGTTTGCAGACTCTTTCGACGAGCAGTGAATAATCAAGTGTGCATGTCACTGTTCCGGTTCATGTCTTGAGGGGTCCCTAATCCACCTTAAGCTGAGTATTGAGCCCTTCGGTAGTTTGTTGGTCTCCTCAAGGCTGTCGACTGTCGCTTTCTTGGCGACATCGAGGCTGATCGGGACGTGTTGTACTAGGACGGGAAACTTGCGCTCTCTGATTTGCACTGTGCAACCGAAGCCATCAGTGAACCTGTTACAGACGTCTGGGCGCACCAGCCATCTCCTGGCTTCTACTGAGTTCAACTTGTAGAGTAGTCCTCCGTTTGCCTGTCTCACCACTGAGTTGAACTTGACAGCCTTGGGTTTTCCTCTCAGCAGATCCGACTCTTGAATCCTCTTGACTGCCTTCCGCGCCTGTTCAAGTAGGTCTTGTTCAGTAACGTTCTGTAAGCTTCTCTGACCCAAGACCACCTCTGGGTCAATCATTAACTGTCTCTCTCGTCGCTCCTCTCCCTGTCTCAATCTCTCTGCCCCTTCTTGGATTTGCTTCTCCAACAGAGAGCTTCCTAGGGGGGTCTCGCCTGGTGGAGGCCAGACTGCTCCTCTCTCCACCGCTGCTGCATAGCTTCCTCCGCCGCCCTGTGGCCTCCCTTGGTTCCCAGTCTCCGCGGCATCCCAACAAGCTTTGCCTTCCGGCTCCGCTCCCCATGTTATGGATCACTAACATTTTCTATTACTTTAGTCTGCTCTGCCAACAAGCGATGCCTCTGTAATTAAATTGTGAAATACTCGAATTTGTATGCGCTCTGAATTGTACTATTTTCTGTTTCATTAAATAGTACAAAATTCCCGCTCTCCAACGCATATTTTATTAAGTTTTTACGATAAGATCTCAGAGAGATACAGAGGTTGCGATATTTCCTCTTATCAGGAGATATTGATTACAACATCGCACCGCTCATATCTCGGCAACCGCTTACGCTATCAAGGCGATCTTGTGCTCTATCGATAGCCAATCTTCGGCGGTATCTGCTGCCCGAAGATCGTCGCGATCCACCGGATCCTCGCGCCGGAATGGCCCGAAGATCATTAGAATCTTACTGGACAATCAATCAAGATCTAATGACTCCAGTGAGTCAGGAGAGCTTCCCAAATTGATCTAGAAGCTTCTCTGGCTCACTTTATGACTCACTGAGATGTAGCCTCCATTCATTACATGTATATACTATGATAATATGATCTACAAGCCAATAGCAGGTCTCAGATGCATCAATGCCTTCGATCCACACCCTGTCTTTACTCTTTTATCCTATACTGGGCTAGGGTGTACCCCAAGTATAGCAGTACCCTCTTTTGATGATCGCACTGGCATGCATGTATCTATTTGGCTCTGGAATGCCCTCCTCAGGGTATAAAAGGACCTCCTCTGAGGCCCTTCCAGACCACCTCCCTCTACTCAACCCAGACCGGTTATTGGTTTCTTTTCTCTTTCTTTTTCTCTTGTCTGTGTGTGATTTCTTATATAACTAGTACTGAGGAATAAAGTACCATATTAGTTATATACTGTCTGAGACATTGTATCTTATATACAGAGATATATAAGGATACAATATTGCCTGATTGAGCGTGACATTAAGTACCAGCTATTAGAGGAAATCTAAGTACCTGTAGCTGAGGAAGTACATGCATTAGGCAGCCCACCATCTATCCTATAAGCTATTGCTTAAGCCTAGTATTAAGATTAGTATCAGTTAGTCCAAGCGACTAGGGCTGAACTACATTTAAGATATCTAAGGGAACCTGACCATAGTAGTCTTGCTCTTTATACCTATAAATTAGTCAGTTTACACTGTGAAAGATTAAGACTACCTTGAGTGTTGCTTGATCGCATTGCAACTATTTTGAGCCTTCTTACTCTAGTCTAAGAAGTATTGAGTACAATTAGTGTATACTAACATATCTACATTGCTTAAGCTCTAGATATTCAAGTGTACCCTGACCCGTAACACCCCATCCCATAGTCTGCGCTTGGTTAGTGTTTGTCATCGCTGGTGCTGAAGGAGCTTTCGCAGGTGCAAGAGGGCCCTCTTCCCTCAAATTAGTCCACTTTACTCGCTCCTCCTCAAGTCTTTGCACCGCCCCTTTCATTCCATCCAGAACCCTGTCTAAACACGCCCTCTCAAGCTGCTGCTTTCTTCTCTCCTCTACTAATTGGCCTCTCTCTCCAGCCAACTCTGATTTTTCCTGGGTCAGCCTGTCTTCCGTCGCACTCACAATCTCCTTCATCTCCTCCAACCTCTTCTTCTCGTCCGCCAACTCCTCCATAACCTCCTTTCGGGCTTCCTCTTTTGCCTTGTCTCTAAGACTTGTGAACCTGTGGCAAGTGGCGTCAGCCGTAGCCTCTGATACAATTTTCCCAAGCGCGTCTTTGAGTAGAGTGCCCACTGCTACCGGTACCTCCCAGACCATCTCAAAATCCGGCTCTCCTGCAGTCTCCTTCCCAGTGAAATTAAGCAGGATATCGATAAGCTTCTCAAACGCAGGGTGGTTGGAGCCCTCGATGAGGTGGCGACTCGAGAGTTCCTTGATCGCTTCTTTAGTCGACATTGCTCTCCGCGCCGGCGTAGTGGGTGGCTCTACAGGCGCAGGGGAGGCTGTCAACGTGTTCGGGGCAGAGGGGGTCGCTGGCGATGTTGGGGTAGATATTGCTGTTAGGCTGGCGGCTCGTGTTCCCGCTGGAGTGTTTGATCGTCTCGTTGCTGCAATGTTCGAGATTGGCGGTTTTCGAGCTGTGCCGCTGCTCCTTGTCGACATAGTACCAGATCCAGTAATATAGCTAGTTAGAAAAGAGTGAAAAAACGTGTCGGAAAACCCAGTTTAGACAAAATAGATCCCGGGTGAGACCTATGTGGCTGTGCTTGCTGGTGGTGGTCCGCATGATCTATATGGAATAGCGTCTCAGGAGAGTATAAATCAGTACACAGCGACAATGTCGTCACGCGCAAGGGAGAATTTGATAAGTGACATCAGCGCTAAGCCCAAGCTCCCCGTTGGTGGCAAGCGCCGATCACTTGCAGCCATGGGGGCTGCCGAGAACCATCTTGAGCCGAGGATTAGCGCGTAAGGGCGTTGTAAATAGACGCTCAGACATGAGGCAGGTTCTGGACTCGACTCGTGTGATGTGTGCTTAACCTCAACCCCCTCCCCCATTCACCCTGCTCCCCCACTCGTCTCATTGTCAACCACCTGGTTCAAGGCCAATGTCGACAACCCTCCTCCCTCGGCGAGGATACAGATACCGATACACCGGAACCGATGTCCCAGCCGAAACAGATGTTCCGATCACTGGTAAAGAGATAGTAAGTTCAGATTGAGCATTTTATGTCCAGCGCGTTCACATGCTCATTGGCCAGCCGGAGCCAATCTATGACTCTGGCTCGCTGAACAACGACGCCCCGTTTTGGAAGGCTTATGTTTTGGAGGCCGATCAAGTCGACAAGGAGATGGGCGAAGACTGGGACAAGCAAGTGGAATTAAATATTGCTTACATACTCGCTAATACGCCTGCCTAGAACGCTGGATGTTATGCTCAGTGGGTATTAGGTCTCTTCGTAGCCCCACTGACTTTAACGTGGCGTCAACTCTTTATCTAGTCTTTGTAAGCTCACCATGATCCCTGAATATCTCGTGCTAATCTTGTTAAAGGCTGCATTGTTTTCTGCGATTGCAACGGCGTGAGTGGGCCATCGCCTTTAGTCTACAGTTTTTTAACCATCAACTCGATTTCACTTGCCAGCTTCATCATCGAGAGCATGAAGAACCTACAGCCAGATCCCGCTCAGCTCACCGTTTCTGGCCTAGCCGAGATCTCCCGCATCTTGGTCGCAATCTCCAACAACCAACCTGTCTCCATGGATGCGTTGGTTGGCTCCCAGCCACCAACAGCACCCCCATCTCATTTGGCAATCGTTGTCAATAGCCTCTGGCTCAGCTCGCTCGGACTCAGTTTGGGGGTCTCCCTCATGGCCATGCTCGCGAAAAAATGGTGCCTAAGATTTTTATCTGGTCGCTCTGGGCCATACTGCGAACAAGCAAGGCGTAGGCAGGACCGATGGGATGGCATTGTGAAATGGAGAATGGAAGCCATCATGAACGCACTTCCTCTTCTTATGCATATAGCCCTCGGTAAGTCGTGGTTCGCGTTGGATGTGCTGCACATTGATACACGACGTACATTTCAGCCCTATTCGCAGTGGGGCTCGTGGTGTATCTCTGGGATATTAACCGACAAGTTGCCAAACCCGTTCTTATCATCACCGCCATCTTCCTTGGTCTCTACGCTGTCTGTACCATCCTACCCTTCATCTCACAATCCTGCCCATATGGAACTATCCTATCGGACATACTCGACGCCCAAATCATCCCGGGCATTAGATTCTTCCTGCTTATCATGTTAGCCATTTTCGTATTCATATACGTCTTCGTCGCTATGATACCAGTTATCATCTTGACGATCTGCGGACTTGACAAATGGGCGGATCAACTCGGCGATTTCGATCGACTTGATCCCGTTACCAACTTGCTAATCCCCCAACATTCCCTCATCCGTTACCGAAATCGCCGCGCTCGGCCTGCGAAGAATACACGTGTTCCAGCGGACCACTCTACCTCTGGTGTCGTATCCTGGCTGGCTTCAAACTCTGAGCATTCAGAAAATGTAGACGCTGCTCTTAGAGCCCTGTCGGGCGCTAGTATTGAGCTACCGACGCGTCTGCTTATCAGATCTGATATGGAACTTACGGTTTTTGCTCGTCTAAAGGATTGCTTCCACAGTTGCTGGGACCGAAGCGGAGAAATTAGTCTCAAAGAGGCGACCGACCTCGCACTGGCGTCGACAGGGTTTCAAGCGCTATCCCATCTACTGGAGTCTGACCGCGATTGGGGGTATAAATGGGATAAATGGAATAGGCATGGCAAAAACGCGGGTACATTCGGTGCTGGGATGTATTCCAACGACCTGGTAGCTGTGTACCGTCTGTAAGCATGAACTCCATCCAAAGCATCGATCATGAATCATATACATAACCCCAGGCTCTCGAAGAAGCATCTGGATGCGACAAAAGGACCAGAAGAGTTTGTGCGATGCACATCAGCATTGATGCCTGCCACGCACTGGGTTTTTGAGTACGCCGAGCACACGTTTCAAACGCTAGTAGACGATGTGGCAGCACAACTTTTATCATTACTCATAAGCCAAAAAAACAAGAAATTCAAGCTTGGCGATTCCGTGCTGTCGGAATTCTCAAGGGGTTGTGCACATTATCTCATCCCCCGGATCTGGGAAACGGAACAAGAGGTCGTGACCTCGCAGCTCGTGCTTACCCTTCTTACTATCGACATTGCATCCGATCGGTCTTCAAGTACTCTCCGTTATACACTCGCAGTCACCTTGGCTTCGTGTGCTCTCGCCGCCAAGAAGGGTCATCCGCTTTATTTCACCACAGACGACGATACAGAAGAAGAAGGCTACCTCATTCCAGCAGTGAAGCTTCTCCAACGCTATATTCATCAAGGTAGCCGACTCCAATCAGATACAGAGCAGCTGCAGACATTCGGGGTTTTGGGAATCATCCATCTGCTTCCGTTTGAGTCGCTCACCTATGACCAAGCCTGCGCTATCATTAAGCGTGCCGTTCCAATGAACTCTGATAGCATCAAGTCGACCTGCAAAATCAAGCTCAAACTTTCATCTAAATTGGATTGGGACGAACACGCAGCGTACGCCGTGTATGATTGCCTACAAAAGGTGCCCGACGTGGGCAGTTATCCCTCGCTCGAATATGTCGTCAGCTGGTGTTTACAGGAAATCCCGGGGATCACGAAACGCTTGGACCAGTTACCCAATTTCGAATCAGGTCAACTTGTCTCGTGGATGTGTCGGTGCGAAACAGATAAACTATGGGAGAGCGGACTCGTCCATCTCGGTATCCACATTGAAGATCAATCGACTCTCGATAGTAAAACCTTGGGCCTTCTCGCCGAACACGAGCTTACTGCGCATTTATTCAAGAGCTCAATATCCGGGGACCCTTTCACGTCACCCCTTGCGATGTGCCGACTGTGGCAGATCACACAACTTATCCTGTCCTCCAAAGGCGAGACGCCTAACACTCGGCTTATGGCCATAAATCCTTTGCTGAAATGTGCCGAGTACAAAAAGGAATCGGAGTCTTCCGGTGACTACGGCCTCCCGAATGATATCACAGATATTTTACTCGAGTGTTACTGGTATAACGAAATTGAACGGATGGTAGCATCAGGACCCACTCCCAGGGCCATTGGTCGTGTAATCGAACTAGCGGTGACGCATCAGGAACGGAAGGAATCAAATGTGGATGAGTTGGAGAAGGGTGACCTGTCCACTCACGGTGACACGGAAATCCTGCAAAAATGGAAGAAGATGGATGATATGTATAAAGTACGAAGGCGCGCTCAAGAGCGTTGGATGAAAGCAAGGCGGATACTTAGAGTCATGAATTGTCTCACCCGCAATTTGGACG
The DNA here is from genome assembly GCA_030998015.1 of Ceratorhiza oryzae-sativae. Lineage (NCBI taxonomy): Eukaryota > Fungi > Basidiomycota > Agaricomycetes > Cantharellales > Ceratobasidiaceae > Ceratorhiza > Ceratorhiza oryzae-sativae. Next base: position 122,620 of record JARWMV010000039.1, on the reverse strand, counting down.
GTGAGCAACTGTTCATTCTGCAATTCACCAACCACAGAACTGATAAGCCGCACTTGGAGTAGGGGCGTTCTCATGACCACGAGATATAACGGTGAGCTATTGCCGGCCTCGATAAATTGAAGTCTAACACATACTCGTGTATTATAAAGTCTCTCGATTACTGATGAATTCTCTGTGTCCCCAACTCGCATGGGTTGAAATATCAAAATGCAGGAAAAGATTATAGCGGTTTGCCAAAATATTTTCTGAGCGCCGAGTAAAATGTAGAATCCAAGTATGTAATGTTGAATGCACTAGGATGAAGCAGCAATCGCATGACTCGCATAGTGCTTAAGAGACAGCTATAACTTTTGATCGAGTGCATGCCTCATAATGTAATTACTATCTATCAATAGCAGATTATCGTGGCTACTAAACTAATATATATGCGGCCTGTTTGTTCAACAAATAGCGGAGTTGGATGTGAAACAGTGCATGGCGATCACGTGAAAGGTTTTGACCCCTGTGTCAGATCCTGCAGACTTATTCCCCTGTATCAATACGTGCACTATATGCGTTTATATGCTACATGTATCATGATATTCATTGAATGTAACATCTTGCAGTACTCTGTGACGTAGCTCAAACCATCTCACTCCTGATTTTATCATGACTAGGTCTCTACCTGAAGATCTTATTAACTCTGTGCCTGCTCTACTGGACTCAGGCCACACAGACATCCACAGATTAAAGCTAGGGTAGGGAAAATATCTCTTGGCTCGGTCTCTAAAATCTGTTCCGAGCACCATCCAGGGAGAGAAAAGTCAATTTGTGGTTGACATTACAGTAGAAGCGATAGCTGGTGGAACGGTGGGAGAAGTGGTCTTGACAGTCCTGTTGATCATGTTACTAGTGTTATATCTGATGTTCTCGTGATGTCGGTTGAGGTATAGACTTGGTCACGAGACACACAAGAGAGCTTGCCTATCAGACCAAGCAGTTTGACCCCGCATACGCTGTCAACAATCTTAGTCCTGCGCAGACGCCTTTTAAGCCGTATGCTTACTCGGCATCTAAAAATAGTTGACTGAACATCGGCCCAACGCTAATTGAATAGCCAGAGCGACCCAACCACAATTGCACCAGGTAAGTTGACGTTTCCTTGGGGTGGAATTTATTAATCATCTACCAAATTAGCCAATCTAGGCGGTGCGCCGTACAGAGGCCACCCAGAGATGTATTGATTGGTGGCATGAATGTCTCCTCGGTGACCCGACCGATCAATACATGTAATTACTCCGTAGGTACACGTATGACAGGCTAGTTTGGAATGATAACCCCATCAATCTGATGAACCGGCCCGCACGAACTTTGTGCTTGTTGACACGTCGAATGTATTCACGTTTTGTGTGGTGCGTAAGCACATCCGAATACACGCTGGTTTGTTTCAGTCTCAAGGGCATCCGATTTGATCCCGTTCCCGTGCAAAAGGGCGAACACGAATGAAGGGGGTGGTTCAACAAAGGCCAAGAAGAACTGTCCCCGTAGATTTTCCTATATTTATATCAACGTAGATATTTTGAATTAGAGAAGAGGTTCCTCGAGCATCGATCATTGCTTTTTGCCAAACTGGGCATGGGCGGGCTGACCGAGAGTGTCCTCTAGTGGATCACGCGACTGAATTGGGATAGGTCTAATGCCGAATTCGCGCTAGTTCCCACGCCGATTGTCCTCGAACAGTTGGTCGAATTTATGCAGCCCATACATTTCTCGGGAGGAAAGTGAAAAGCACCACGTTGTACCGCGCCGAGGATCTCTACGAACTGGGGAGCCGGCCTTGCTGCGAAATCAAGGGTCAATCTGACTTGGATTAACACGCTGAGCAGCGGGCCAATCATCCACCCAACGTATAGAAATAGAAGGCCAGAGTTTCGATTAGATCATGATGCTATGATTCGAAATGAATGATAGCTCGGTTATACTCCAGCTGGTTCGGAATATTGCCTAGATTGATTCCAAACTACTGAGCATCAACCTCAATGCAGCTGGAATTTTTATCTTTATCCGCGGTTCATGACCAACCGGCTGGGAGCAGGTTGCCCAAACAGCGCAGGGATCTCCGCATGTTGATCCCTGTGGGGGGGCTGTGCAAAGGGAATTAGTACGCCCGCGGACCTCGCCGGCCGACGGCATCACCACTTCACTTGGAAAACCGTATCATCAGTCGCGAGCCTTTTCGTTGGAGATAATGCCACCAGGTTTCTCCGGTCGAGAGCATACAGGCTCGGCTATGGGCTTGTGGCCGAGGTTCATTCACGAGCTGCGTTTCACGTCAGCTGTCGAAGCCTCTGTTCGGTCACCTGGCCTAAGCCAGGCACGAGGCTTGGCACGCGTGGGAGATCAGTCCATTTCCTGCCCCGGTCGCCCGATTCGGCTGCAAATGTAGGGGCCTAGCTGCTAACGGCCATTCCCTCGGCGTATCCCCCCCTCGACGAGCGCCGGCACGTCAGGCTCCATACCTGTCTTCACCGGTTAAAAGGGGAGAATGCGGCCGACACAGTTTGAACTCGGCCCCCCTGATGACGCCCATGAGCACGACTCGGCGAACTGCCCTCGTCTTGCTGGCCTGCGGCTCCTATGTGGCCAGCCAGGGCAACCTGGTCCGCATCGATGATTCGAGTGTGTATAGTCCATCCAACCCTACTGGGATCCAGTACAGCCAAACCGGGTGGAGCACCGTCACGAGCGGTGGCGCTGCCCAGAGGTACCAGGGCACCTATACCCAAAGCCAAGCGTACGGTTCCCAAGCATGGTTTGCGTTCCAGGGCGAGCGCGTATTTTTGCCGCATGTCGCACATCGCTGAGAGTGATTCTTTTTTCAGGCAGCTCGATCACATACTACGCCGATCAACCTCCAGGTTTTGGCTCGGTCGCGATCTCGCTCGACGGGGCCAATAATGTCAATGTCAATTGGACCAACGCCGGCACGACCACCTTGTACCAGCAGAACATATGGTCTGCCGTGGGGTTGTCCACAGGCGATCATACGGTGGTGCTTGGTAACACGAATATTAACAACGATACAATCGGCCTGGATTATTTTGCGTAAGCTATTCGTGTAATCACACTGCTTGATGGCTCATCACTGCTCTAGAGTAACCGCATGGAACGGCGATGACATTAAGCCTCAGAACTTTGGGCCGTAAGTGGGCCAGTTCCATATAGCGCTCCCCTAGTCCTGAATTGGTTCGTAGTGGCGCCACCAGTGTACCAGCCGCAGCGATGTTAGTGGACAATGAAAGCGACCAAATGAGCTATTCCGGCGGCTCTTGGAAAAGATGGGTATGTTCTCGCTTTGGCCTCGATTGTATGGCTCGCACTCAAATCTGGCTAGTATACCACTGCCTCGATCAACTCCACGATCCAAGCGATGTATTTCAATCGCACGATGCACTGCGCGACAACACCCGGAGCCGTTGCCACGTTCAGATTCAACGGAACTGCCCTGTGGTATTTCGCTGAAGACTATTCCACCGACTCCCGGGTCCAGTTGAGCATCGACGGAGGTGCAGGTGATACTGTCGATACGGCCACGACCGGCCATGCATGGGTGCGTCCCGTTTTTGGCTCTGATCGAGTTGGTTGAATTACTAATGCCATATCGGTTCTAGACAAGCCAAAAGCTGTTTTGGCATGTCTCTGACCTCTCCCCCGAGGTTCATACCTTTACGATCACTCATGCAGGCTCGAATGGAGACTATGCTTGTGTCGACTTTCTCATGTATTTACCAAGGTGCGCTCTCGTTATGATTCGAGGAGCTTCGCGGTCTGACTATCGTCTTGCATTCTAGCTCGGCTTCCCCGAACACCCCTACTCCTTCATCCACCCCTCCTTCATCCACCCCTACTCCACTTCCGGCATCATCCAAGTCCACGCCCGTGGGTGCTATCGCCGGCGGTGCTGCCGGTGGAGTCGCCCTCGTCGTCCTACTGATCATATTGGCCGTTGTGTTCTTCAAGCGCCGGTCGCGTCAGCCAAAGGATGGCATCCAGCATGAGACGTACGCAGGAGATGCCGCCTATCATACGAAACCGGCCGATCCAATGTATACTACCAACAATCTCGGACATGGCCCTGTTTACGGCCAGCCGCCTCCAAGTCCATATGCGCATGTGGTATGTGTACAAGAGCCCAGGTTTACTGTCTGGATAACTGATTCCCCGTATGCAGGGTGACCGAAGCTCGGTCGCGCAAAGTAAGTCCGAGCTCGTATGTTTGAACGGAGATGTGCTTATTTCGTATCTTTCCTAGGCGCTTGGACAGGTGCTACGTACCAGGGTCATCCCGAGGTGCAGTAGTTGGAGGTGCCGGGTTTGGGTTTGTCGGGTTCTGTCAGGACTGTTTGAATGACTGATTCGGTTGCTGGGATTCTCTTGTGTCTGATCGATTTAATCTTACGTTTTGCATGTCTTTGTCTGAATTTAATATACTAGTATTGCCAAAGTTTCGGGAGCCTGCAAAGTAGGAGAGTATCTTCGGGCTCAAGTTTAAGTCTCGAACGTTCGATGCGAGTCGGCGATATGTTTCCAGTGCGTCTTTCTTGTCGTGTCATTGGCTCATCGGGTTAGCCAGCGCTGTTTGGTTGTTGGTTGCACAGGATTTTTGTTCTGTGCAAAGCATCTCAAGATGTGATGCTGTGGGCGTGTAGTCCAAACAGTTATTACTTCCATCGCTCATCGATAGACGCCCAGTGGAGGCACCTCAAGCCGAGCTAGGCGTCAGATAACAATTCACTCCCCTTATCCAGTTGGTCTTCTGTTCTGCTTGGACGCTCATTCACGATGGAATATGCTGAGACGAGGGAAATCTTTCAGAAATTGTGAGTCGTAAAGCCTCGTAACCGCTCGATGGATGGTAAACCGCCCATATCGCAGAGGAGTCCCAAGTCATGAAGCAACTTCCAAGGATGTTTACACGTAAGCTCGTAACTCCCAGTAGTGTTTTGTTTTTTCGGTTGTGAATGGATGTTGGCGCTGATAGGACAGAAATTCCTCCCCTCCATGCGCTGATTATTGGAATCAACGACTATCCCGATCAACCTCTCTATGGAGCAGTTCGGGATGCTCTTCGGGTTGAGGAATACCTGACTCAAAACCTCCATGTTCCAAAGTCACAGATACAAATCCTACTCGATCGGGAGGCAACTCGACAGAGGATCATCGACGAACTTTGCAAAATTCGCGCAAACGATAAAATTAACCCAGGCGACCCAATTCTTATATATTATGCTGGACATGGCACAAAGCTACCCAAACCAGACGGCTGGGAAGCGAGCGAAGACTATATACAAGCACTCGTACCGCAGGATATAGGCGGGTCCATACATGCAATTCCAGATAGGACGATAGCAAAGCTATTGAATAACATTGGGGGATAAAGGAAACAATGTTGTAAGCTACTCCTCTCATAGTAAATTGAGCCGCAAACTGATCAATATGCAGACGGTCATACTCGATTGCTGTTATTCGGCGAGCGGCACGCGCCTACCAGCTGCTCGAGCTCGTCTGGGGCGTTATTTCATTCCTACCGGTTTAGCGCCCATACCGAATGATATCGACGAGGACATAATCGACGAGTCCAAGTATCGCATCATGAAGGTGAATACGCGCGGTCGCTACATAAAGAACTTCGGTCGCATGTGCTACTCTCGGCATGTGCAGTAGACGAGCTGGCCTATGAAACGGATAAGGCTGGTGATTTTACGACTGCGTTGATAACGACCTTGATCGAGAGCGGAGTGGATAGAACTACTTACAGGGCATGTATTCAGCGATTACCTACCCTTCAAAAGTGCGTCTCAATTAGTAACTTACAGGGAAAATGACTAATCCGATTACTCTGGTAAGCCAACACCCGCAATGCGAAGGCTTTCACAAGGATCGAGTGATTTTCAACGCGAGGGTACCCGGCGCGCACCGCAAGTTGATCTTGGTCACTACAAAGGACAACAAATCCATTTTGAACGCGGGAACTGCTCAAGGCATCACCCCAGGCGCCAAGTTCAATATTTTCAACACAGATATAGCCAATCCAACCAGCACTCGTCCTCTTGGTTCTATGCGAGTTACGTTATCTCGCCCAGCCCACTCTGAAATGACTTGGGATGACGACTTGCAACGTTTCACTTTACCCGAAATTTGCTATGGATTTCAGACTCACTGCGGCACCAGCCAGTATCTGAAAGTTCATTTCACGAGGGAATTGCTAGAGAAACTCTCGGTCGACGACAACTGGCACAGGGCTTTCACCGCGAGCCAGACAAACGTTGTCATCCAGCCATGCAGCAGAAGCAGAGCGAATGTAATCGTTGACCTCAAACCACAAGGAACGCCAGACCGTGTGTCATTTGAAATCCGGCATACGCTGATCGATCGATATGGTGTCAACAAATTACCCCACACAGTGCCTCTAGCAGTCGACGACATTATGACCGTTCTCCGGGCATCAGCATTGTGGATGTGGCATTTGGACAATAATCCAGAAAGCTCACTCGGTGATTCGATCAAGCTCGAGTTTAGACGCGTTGAGCCTGATATGATGCTACGGCTTGGCCCAGTCGGACAAGAGTTGAACAAGTCAGGGGTTGTCGACATTGTTGCAAAGTCGGATGAAATGTATGGAATTAGATTGGTGAATGAATCACCCTACGACTTGTTTCCATACCTCTTCTATTTTGATGTGAACCAGCAGTCAATCGGTAAGTGGAGTGAGTGATTTCTCGGTTTACGCTCTGAAGGAGTTTCGATTTAGATCCTTGGAACGATACCACTGTTGGAAAGAATCATGCTGTTGCACCCCTACGTCGAGGAGGTTCCCTGACAATTGGATATGGCGCAGGAGGGGTAGTTCCCTTCTCTTTTGCGGTCGGTGATGATAATGAACTTGAGCTGGGCATGCTTAAGCTATACGTGACCAACCTCGCAACAGAATTTAGCTCGATCGAGCATGTGTCTCCTTTCACATTTGGGCCTGATGGAAACAGACACAACGTTTCTCAGACTGAAGTAGCTCGGAGCCTAGCTATGAGGGGGGTTTGGCACACAGTTACTGTCGCGCTTGTACAACGCAAACATGAATATTCTACAGTATGACTGGACCAATGTGTAGAGATGTGACAGACTGCAGCCGGTGCCGCGTTAGAAGCTATATCTGTGGAGAGTGTGAATGTCCTACGGAAAACATGACGATTAACAATAACAAGTTCAGGATGTCATATTTTCTTTAAAAATGCTCGGGAGTTGAAAAGCATCAGATGGCACGAGAGGTCCTGGCACCTCCAGACTGATCTGCGCTGAATTCGCTAGGACCATAGCCTCGTGTTCCTCTGGCGGTTCATATTCGCCGGAATGCTCAAGCGATTCCTGGAGTTTGTGGTACTGAGCAAGAATCAGATTGAGTGTCCCATAACTCGACATTCACTGGCCTGGATTTAGCAGCAGCTTTTCGTTCGCTTCTCTCACCGTCCTCAAATGGAGAGGCCTGCTGAATGAGCCCAAAGTTGATTGGGCGTGTTGCCACAAACAGCTTGATGACGCCCAAATCCATGTCTTCGTTATCTGCAAGGTACTATGCGCGTGGGATCTCCCCACCAGATCCGTACCCTATCGACAAGCTTCCCTCTGAGGGCAGAGGTGTATCAATCTCACTGGCGCCGGGGATAGGACCAAGTTAGTAAGTCTCTTGGGAATGCAAGTAATTTGATCTCATTTATCAAGCGCAGATGCACCCACCGATATTCAACATATTCGCGCCGAAGTAGAAGAGGTAGGGGTATAGGTCTAACTTGGAATCATTCACAATTCGGTAACCGTAAGAGTGGGAAGGGTTCGGCACGATATTAGCGAGCCCCGATTTGTTAAGAGTCTCTCCAATTTGGATCAATGGTCGTCGCCCCTCGTCGTTCCACTACGTCAGATCTTGTTCGACCCGATACAGCTCGATTCGTACTTTATTGCCTCACGGGGACTTGGGATTTACTCGACCGACGTCCCAAGCCCGGGCAGCAACACAGCGTAGCACATTGAGAATTTGTTTCACGACTAGGGGAGTTATATGTGAGGCTAATTTCTGCAAAAGAATTTTATTGTTATGCCATATGCCTCAACCGAATTCGTTGTACAATGAAATCTGAACTTGGAACACACAGGAGCAAAGGACGGGGTATGTAAACGATATAGTGCATTCATAATTGAGACGAGCAAGGTATATAACATATTGGCTTCAATTCTTAAAGATACTTTCTACGCTGGAGCGTTGGCTTCGGCTTGAGCCTTTCCCTTGTCGTGCTGGACATTGCCTGCGGGGTAACGAAGGGTTAAAAACGGTCGCGAGACGAATCAAGTGTTTAAATTATATACTAACCAGCGATCTGCTGTGCCTCATCTCCCACAATAGCACCAACGACCGCATCCTTACGTCCTACGACACGATCGACGGTACCTTCGGCATAAGCCTCAGCTTGAGCAGCAGTGATTTCAGCCTCCCCTGCAACCAGACAACTAAACAATTTTCCACTTCACGAAGAATATTGTTGACGTACCTGCAGCGTGTTCTTCCTTCCCGGATTGCGTCCAAGAGGCCCAACCAAAGAGGTTGCCAATCTGCAGAGGATAGAAGTATGAGCGATTCAGATCTTGAGGGCAACCGTACCACTTCGACGATAGTCCCCTTCAAGGAATGGTACTGGCCATTGATTTTGCTACGAGGATTTATCAACAATTTCAGCACTGTCAAGTTCATATTCACCTTGGCTGCTGGGACTGCGTAGAGGACATGGTATAGTTGTCAGCGAAGAGATCAATGAGGCAGTAGTTATATGCTGGTGTCTGGCGCAAGGGTTTTCTGCACACGACCCTCTTATCTTGTGCATGGCGCAGCAAGAGAGGTTTCACATGCGTTCTGGATTTCGGTCGGCTTCCATGTTGTCATACCTGAGATCACCACCATTTAAGCCAACCCCTGAAAATAAGCGCAGTATCCAAATGTCCGTAGATCAATAAAGCGAATAAACATGCTGGATAACAAACAAATTCAAAACTTCTTCCTAATCATCCGCGAACCCAGTCCTCCTCCAGCGGGCGTGCGCACCGCGGCCGAACCAATAGCACCCGCTGCCCTGACGCGCCGTGCGAGCTCTGCCTCGCGGTCCGAATCGTCCGAGCTAGCCTGGGTTTGGGTCTCCTCCCCTCCGAAAACATCCGAGTTATCAACCGGGGAAAATGACGCTGCACGAGCCATGTTGTCATGTGGCGAAGGGCGAGACGGCTTGGGGCTAACAATCCCAGGAGATGGGGCCGGGGGTGGCTGCGAAGAGGCCGCGGCCGGGGGTCCAACGTCGTCTTCGTCCATGGTTTGATTGTACGAATTGTTTCCACCGGGAGTGGAAGTCCGCCGTGTACTTTCGGCTTTGGTCGCAGTTGAGTCTGGGTCAAGCCGTGACCGGGGAAATGAGGCCCGTCTGTTGGTCGGTGTCTCGTGTGACCCTGTCCTGAGGTGATCGGACCTACGGGGCGTGTCCCCTCGACGCATCTTCCGGGCCGATCCCTCATCCTCCTCATCCGTACCATCGCGGCCTTTGCCTCTCCTTGAAGATACAAAGCCGTCGTACTACCAAAATTAGTTTGAGCATAACGGCCTGGTCGATAGGGCCCCACCTTATTGATAGATTCCCCCGACGAACTAGCTAGCGCTCGGCTATTGGATCCAAACCCACGCGGAACCGGCTCATCAGTAGGGCCCGCCATATCAATTGATGGAGTAGACACAAGCTTGGGCGCCGGCACTTCGTAACCTGGGCAGTCCATTTAGACCGTGCTCCTTCAGCAGAGAGCTAACCCCTCACCCGAGACACTCGACGCACCATCCACCTGAGCGATAAACCTCAGAGTCGTTTGGACAGCCGGTCTACAAAGAAACCCTTGCAGGTGGTGAGCCGGCATGACCTTTGCAGTTGATGCTTTTCGTTCTGTCGTCTGGCCAGATGTTTAACGCTTGCTCATAAAACTAGGGAAATTTGAGAAAAACTGACAGTTTTCAACGCAGCTTCGGGTGTATCCTCAAGGGACTGACTGAGGTTGGACATGACCGTTGCCAGCGTAACGATCGGCATAAGCAGCTGCTTTGACAGAATTTCACCAGACAATCGGCCAACTGACATCACGTCCCAGCGCCAGTGAAAGTCTCGCATCGTGTCCGACAAATACACACTCAGGTCCTATTATTGCGTCAGTATGAACCAGGCTCGAAATCACCAGAACTTACCGCCACCTCCGAGCTCTTGACCTCGAACTCCACGCCTCCTTCCATCGCGTTTTCGTGTACATCGCCCAAAGTCTTGACAACCCCGCGTCTCCAATCAGCTTCTTCGTCGACGTCATGGTACGGCAAGGCGAATCCCCGTTTGGAAGAACCTCGAGCGGAATGAGCATGTCGAGCTCTGTGAGAGGTATGTTTTGAATCAAGAACTTTAGACCGACCGGAATCAAAAACCGCAACATATTGAAAGACCAAATAACCAACACACACCTTCAGCCCATACATTAATTGTATCTGTTACCATGAAGCAGCATTTGTTCTCTGCGGTATCCGAAATAAATTTCTGTGGGCGAAAACGAAGGTCAAGGTCGTTTCCCAGTATTTCGGGAGCGCGGCAACGCTCACAAAAAAATAACATGTCTCACGGCCGCTCGGCTCCTGGCTAGTCGCGGTTTTGATTGACCAAGGTACCCCAACTAGTGTATTGGCGTATGCCTGTGTGTCTGAATATCAATACAATTCTAGGGAAATATACAATTACGTCGGACACGAGGGGGAGGAGGGCACGGAGCGTCAAATCGCACCTGCGTAAATTCTGTCATAGAAAGAAGTCCTAAAATCACCCTGATTCACAGTCTAATTGACCTTGACAAAACTGCTGGATCTCGGCCCGGAAAAAAGCTTCCCGGAGGTTCGATGTTAAGAATGTTGGAAATTTATACTTTCAAGCAGAGGGATGGTTCCAATCAAATGGCCTCTGATCCAAACGAATAACAGCGCTGATGGTTGACGTGTGTAGCCGGGCTTTAACCCCATTGACGTAAATGGTCAAGCACCAAGAGCTGCGACCCACGTGACCGCTTGCTGCACTCTAGAATCGCCCGACTAAATTTCATTCCCACGTTACTTTAATGATTGCTAGGTGACTGATCTGAGCAAATTCAAAGTTCGAACCAATTTAGAAAATCTTTCGTGCCCTGTTGTTCGCCAGCATATAGTTACCCTTTTTCAAGCGTCGGCAAACCGCCACCATTTTCCTCCCAACCAACCATGAGGCCATTGTCAGATCTACATAGATAGTATTACAAGTACCATGTTACAACTTCTCAGAGACAAGATTACATCGCATAGCTATACATAACACTTTCCTTCAGTTAGTTATCGATCCACTGCTCCATCAAGCGTTTCCGGCTTTCAGACCTTGGGGTCATAGTGGAGTGGAACGGCAATGGATGGCTAAACGCAATGATGAGCGATATCGAATTTCATTCCTTTTTGGATACTTACGAGGCCAAAGCACCGTTAGTCGCCTTCGCCTCGGGGTAAGGCTTCCCCGGCGTAGGAGTCATATTGTAGATGGTCAGGAGAGTGCTAGCCATAATGAAGAAGGTATGCTCGGCAAAATTGGCCCCCGGACAATCACTGGAATTTCCATTCATTTGGGACTGCAATATAAATAATAAGAAAAAAACTCGTACCGTCGACCAAGACCGAAGATGGGAGCCCTAGGCAAAGTTGGATCTAAGAACCTCTCAGGTTTGAACTTCTCTGGCTCTGGGTATACGTCAGGATCATTATTGACCGCCCTGAATGGACACAGCAGGTTAATGATTACAAATAAGCGGAGCCCGAAGGAGGGTTTACCAGGTATTCATGATGCTAATATCCGTCGGTTCCGGTCAGATACTGCGATAAAGGGTCAACGAGGGGCAGCTTACACGATGGAGCCCTTGGGGATCCTGTATCCCTTGTAAACATCTTCCTTAAGAGTCCTCCTAGGGACACCTAAGAATTCAAGACATGATATTCAGTGATCGATACATTTCCCACCTCAGGGACGTACTAATAGGCACGGATGTGCGCCACCTGAAAACCTCCCTCATCACAGCATTCAGGTAGGGCAACATCGGGCGGTCGCTAAGCTCAGGCAGCCTTCCACGTAGGACTTTATCAATCTCTTCCTGTGCCTTCTTTTGAACTTCGGGGTGGAGCACCATAGCGAGTATGAACGTTTTGATCGTTGATACAATCTGAAATTTGAGGTGATCAATATGGCGCTCCGACCGTGAGGATTCGTATTTCCTACAGTATCGGATGCAGCTGTCATATTCATTTTGATCAAAGGTGCACACAACAAAATAGTAGAGCATACTGACTCGCATACAGTGTGCCGGTCACCCATTTGAGCATATCCTCCTCCTCTTCGATGCCATGTTTTGGAACTTCGCTAGTAGCCATGTTTGTCAGGAGGTTCTTCAACATCGACGGGGAGGCTGTATTTGCAGCCTATTCAAAGGCCCAGAGGTGTGGATAGATCAATGGTCAATGAACGTCGGCCCTAGAAGACACAGACTTACCATCTGGGATTTCGTCCATTCGAATGGCTCGTTGATCGCACGGTCCCTCCAGGCACGAATCTCGTTCGCCCTTCGCTTCCAACCCGCACCCGGAGCCCAAGCCGGTACATGAACCAACCAAGGCACGGTATTTACGTAGAAGTCTGAACGCATGGCATGAGGCAGGCTTGACACAACCGAGAGGTTCTCAACTCACTTGCTGGCATCGCGGCTTCGCACATCCCGTCGAACGCAGTCGTGACTATCTCAATCCGTTCGTCGTAGGGATAAGATGGTTCATATCCGTAAATGGCTGAGAGAAGCATGGCAGACGCCATCCTACGGTATGTCAGGACACCGGTATGCCATTCGACGTTGTGAACGGGACGTTACCATTGGACCTCGTCCAGAACAAATTCAGGCCGCTTCAGAAGATGCTGCGCCGACTTCCGAGCTTGCTTCACCATCTTAGGCCAGAGCTCTTCCCCCGTGTTGGGATTCAAACCTTCTTGAGACAGGGCACGTTGCCTCTTCCATCGATCCCCATACGGAAGAAGCCCCGTGTTTCGACCCCATCCGGCACTGAAGGGTGGAAATTGAAGGCATGTTTAAATGCAAAATGCCATTTGCTTACAGTCTCTCATCGTTCACCATTGGCAGCTCGGGTCGGTCTGAGTAGATAATACCCCGCTTTGTGAGTAATTCGACTGCAACTTGCATAGAATTCATCACGATGATAGTTTGTCCAAATACGGTAAAGGAGATGATGTCGCCTATCCAACCATAAGTTGCTGGCGATTAGAAAATTCGAAGGAACAAACGAACTGTTGAGCTCTTTGCCAATGTCCCTGTATCCCACCTCCTCTTGAGATGAAGGTAGAGAGAACAAGTGGCCGAAGAGAGGATGACTTTTTGGCGATGGTGGCAGAGGCAACTCAGGCCGAGATTTTTTCGACAGTATCGCGTATCCTGCAAGGCCTCCTAGGGCCACCAGCAACACGGCTTTCGCATGGTCAGACTGCATTTGAGAATTTTCCTGGAGATAAAGTGGGGGATGTGAGAATAAGAAAGTAAGGAGGAGTAAATGTGGGTGTCGATGTGGAGAGGGAGAAGAACTCAGGTGGTTTTATGCAACAGATGAATTGCGATGTTTGCGAGAGAAGAAGCAAGGGTCGCGCAGGGTCAAGAACTGCAATAACGAAAAACGTCGACACCATTTAATCCCGAATGACCTATCCATTCATACTCCTGTCCAGCATAAGAAGTGCACATTCTGTTCGCCGCATCAATCACTATACGTTTCAACTGACCTTCTCATCATATCATTCCGTTCGATAAAATTCTGGATTGTGAAGAGGTACCAAGAGGAACGGAAGAGTCGCTTGGCCCATGCCCTTCATCCTACTTTCGGTTAGAACTCGCATTCCATCTCACCCTTGCATCGACAAACGCTTCGCTACAGGAAACTAGGTTTCAGTTCCGAATCAAGGTAGCCTAGACCAGTGTAGTAAAACAGGTTTTAAACCAGCAAAAAGGTTTATGATTGTGGCATTCCTTCATCAGCGGCGTACCAAGAGAACATCAAACAAATAGCCTCGGATATACCTCATCAATCATGGTACCATGCTCAACCGGTTATAACTTTGGAGAACCAACGGCTGTTTGAAGAACTTTGACGAAAGCTCTTGGAGGGAAAGATTGCCCCTTGGCATGATAAATTAGTAAAGTGTCAAGCCGTGCACCCTTCTCGCGAGAAGGGTTCGGTTATGGGGTTACAGCACAACGTTGAGGGTAGATGAGGAAAAGGAGCATCAACTCATTCTCAGGGGGTCCTCGCAACGCTTCATCTCAGGAAGCACGCTCAGAAAGGGGATAGCCAGCGCGATTGCTAGTTCAATTCACCGGCAAATCTCTGCGCCGTCTTGCCACATCCACTTTCGATCATTCGAGTCCTCTAAGCGGATAGCCAGGAAAATGTATTGTTGGCGTCTTGGAGCCCCTTGAGTATAACCGTGGTATTCTAACTTTGCCACAGCTAGCGGACCGGGCTGGGACGTACAGCGGACGCGAGCACCTATTACGTTGCTCAAAGGGTTGGGAGACCCTTGCTCGGAGTTGTGGGGGGGGGGGTCGAGGTTTTGCAGCTTCCTGGCAACGCTCCTTGTTTGTTGCCAGGGCAAAAAAGTCAAGCTAACGGCGTAGAGGTTCCCCCAACTGAATAAGCCATACAGCATGATGAATCTATACCGTCAGACAACCGACCCTTGAGCTCAAAACGGGGTCAATCCAATTAGAACAAAGCCTTAGAACAGAGTTGCTGAGATACAGTCGTCTAACGCTTAATCACCGTGATCGGCATTCGATGATCTCACAGGGTCGACTTGAAGGCGGAGCTCCCACTCCTTGATGGATAGAGTCAAGCCCTGAACCAATTACGGATACAAGACGTAAATTGTGCCACGAATAGAAATTCCCATTTGTCGAGATTCTCAAGAAGCACACAACCGGATGGAGGTTGGCAGCTAGTCGCAGTCCGGTGGTTGCTGCGTATCTTGAGCAATCGAAGAAAGGCCACTCTTTTTGGGTGGGGAAGATCAATCTTGCTTTGATGTCCAGCTCTGAAGGTAGTCCCAGTGTGGTAAAAGGGTATAGTTGCTCGAGTTGTTTCCCAAGATCCGACTAATTACCCATGAAGATTTGTAACAAAAAACTCTAGCAGAGCATGGAGCCACGTCATAATGCAGGGGGCTAAACGTCACGTGATGCAGGTCCAAGCAGAGGCAAACAGACAGACCTTGCTGGTGCTCAACGTTCTTGATCCGATCCTTTTTGGAGAGAGTGAACTGCACCACGCACGCCCACAACCCGGAAATAGATCCCCATCTTTTTATTTTATTTCTGTCACACATGGTGGGATCCAATCAACCATGAATGTAGGGCATTCAGAGTTCTTGATACTACGAGCGACTATATGGGAGGATCTGCTACAATTTTGCCCTTTTCCTGAGACCCGATCAATCAACCCGACTTTAAACATTGATTATATGGGTCTTCTGAGACCGACATACCGACGCGAGACTGCTCTAGTGTTCAGGAAGGCTCAGTGACGCTTGATGATGAGACATTCATTAATGTGAGCTATGGATGATGTTGAACTCGCTGATCGGCGGTGCTTCGTAACCAAGAGAATGCGAAGAACTCCACAATATGACGGTACTAAGGTCACCTATTCATACGTTGTCTCAGAAGAAATTCATTGACTCAGGGTTGTATCAATTCATCAGTTTCAATGCCATCACTCTTTCAGGCCTTCAATTGACTTCCTAGCCCCCAACGTGCAAACTGTCTCGAATGCTATTCCAGGCGTAGGGTAAATAGATTAATATACTGACTTTACTAACTAGATGACATAGCATATGCGACCCGTCGACGTTCCTATCGAGAAGGGTTACAAACATCACAAAGATGGCTCCAAGATGAAGGTCCTTGCATGGTTCGCTGCGGGAGAATTGTGAATGACAGAAATACAGCGCCAGGTATTGTGGAGCCGGTATGTATTCACCTTCATAAAAAGCATCTCAAATTTGTATGCGCCTGGAAGGACGATGTGGTTGTCAGAGTAACTGGAACCACTATCTGTAGGTCCGATTTACATCTGCTCCACGGGGAGATTATGGCGTTGCGGAAAAGCGATATTCTCGGACACGAGGCGAATGCAATCCTACGATCCGTTGCGTTTCTCTTCAGGCTCTCAATGTTCATGGGAGTCATGGACCGAATCGGACAAAATGTGAAGGGGGTCTCCAGCGAGGATAACGAGTGGTTGTATCCTTCCACACTGCTTGCGGTGAATGTAGCTGCTGCAAACAAAATCTTAGCCGCCTTCGCGAACGCACCAAAGATAGGTTCAATTGAATCAGCGGTGGAATAATAGCTGGACGTGAAAAACATCATTGTTCATTAGATAAATGAGAATAAACAGTGTATTTATCCATTGTTCTTACTATAAATTGCATCATTGAACCCAGGATGTCGTGTTCTTCAGGGAGCGTGGTTGTGATCGAGCACTCTGCTTGGCCGTCAGGGAACGTGGTGTGGGGTACGCTTGACCTGGTTCTGATGTGGGGGTCTCGATCCGCTGCTCCTGCCACCCCAGGGAGTATCCGAGTTGTAGCCAATTGGGATTTGACACCGGTGGGCGGCGGGAATTCTGCGTGGTTTGCTATTGGGAATGAAATGTATGTTAGTGCGTATAGATTATGCGCTTCGGCCTTGAGTCATCGTTTATTCTGTACTGGCCGACTTTTCTACAAGCTTCGTTTGAGTGATAGTGTTGAAGGAGGTCGCGCGCCCCAGATGTTCCAGCGCATATATCTGCATCACCGACGTTTCTCATACATTTGTCCCTACCTTTGTATATAAAATACTGTATCTACATCTTATCAATACAGCCTACAGCCTCACCCGGCATGTGAGCAACCGAGCCGAGCGAGCTAGTCCAAAAGCGCGAAGGCGTTATCTCTTTAGGTTCTAAAGGATAGTCACAAAAAATGGGCTGGTGAGCCTTTGAATCGTGTTTCGCGTGATAACAAAACAATAACACCACTACTATTCATCCATTCAAAACATAAATTCAAACATATAATTTCATCTACACTATTCAATTCAACATGAATCAACAGCACTAGCGAATCTTGTACGACTGGACAACCGTCTCCTTGGCAGGCAGCAAATCTCCAGTATGCAAATCCCGGTGCTGGACCTTGAAATGGATCTCCGCGTCGAGCTCGCGCGAATTCGTATCGCTCTTTCGGATGTGGAGTCGACCGGACACACACGAGCCTACAGAAGCGAATCAGATAATCACTCGCCTGCAACGGATGACAACGACTCGCCTTCTTTCACGTCCGGTGGTGTTCTAAATAAGAAGAGCGTCTGCTTCCAATGCGTCGGCATACTCGCAGGTCCAGTTGAAAACGAGACTTCTTTTCCATCCTTGACTGGTGTAGCAGGTACATCTTCCCCGCTCATACTCTTCTTTCGCAGCGGTCCCATACTCGACTTGCGTCGAGCCACCAGTTCAGGTCGAGGGGTGATTTGGATCACGTCCGTTGTGACAATGTCGCCGTCGCCCTTGGTAATGGTCACTTCGGCGTCGGGAGGAACGTCTGCGCCGTCGGTCGTGAACCAAACGTCGAAATAGAGCAGGAGGGCGTGAGCTTTGCCTGGTCTCGTCGCGATGAGAATGAACGGCGATGAAAAGTCGAGGTTTCGGGTCGTGATGCGTTGAATAGGAAGGTCCTGGCGCCATAGTTAGACAACCGTCACGTTTGTGCCCAAACATCCGAACCTTGATCAAGCAATCATTGGTTAGAACCGCGTCTGCGTTGACGACCTCGATCAGAGCATCGTCATATACTTCGTTTGCCATCGCCGACATCTTGAAACCTAGTCTAGCTCTGAGAGTTGTTATATTTGTGCCGTTTGCTAGACGCACCATAAACGTTTTCCCAGAATGTGATGTTCTCCTTGATAACACTTGGCACTTCCACCAGACTCGCCATGATCCGGCATTGGCTTGGGACCATCAAACCGCCGGCACGAAGGAACTTGTCTCGAGCATACAAGACTAGTCGCCCCAATCAAATTAGCTCATGTGAAACGATATCGGCCCGAACCAACATACCCGAATCGAGCATAGATTCATAAAGGAGCGAGTATCCCATCCACTCGCTGATAATCACATCGACATGGGTAAAGCCTTCTGGTAGTGCGATATTCTCCACCTTGCCGCGGATGAGCCTAGCGATACTTTGATAAAAAGCCACAAAGGTACAGGCGGATGCTTACGTAATGGCATCCTCGTATCCATTATCTTTGAAATTCTGCTCGGCTTTCACGCCGACTCCGCTAGCCTCGACAGCAAACACCCTCCGAGCGCCCGCTCGAGCGGCAAGCATCGACAAGATGCCGGTTCCTGCCGAGCTTGTTGGTTGTCGGTTCATTGATTCGGAGATGAGGACGTACCGCACCCCACATCCATACCACTGCTCCCTTGAATATCTGAGGGTTCGAGAGAATGAAGCTGGCATACGAAGAGGTGCGAACGCTATCTTGAATCATAACAGAATGTATTTCTAAATTTGGAACGGGAGTCAGTCGCTAATCTCTGATAGTAAAAAACCTTATACCATTATAGGAGTAGCTATCAAAATAATGGGTATCGTCATCCCGTGCTTTGGCTGGGCCCTCCTCTGACGTCGCGGGTGCCGGGAGAGATTCAGAGCCGACGGATTCGGAAAGTAGTTCGGGTACACGGCGACCGACCTCTTGGAATCGCACTCGCATCTTGTCTAGTTCTTTCTCTATTTCAGCAGCCTAGATCGTCCCCAAGATTAAATTATGATCGGAACTCGATCGGATGATTACAGAAAGCCCTGCTTGCCTGCTTCTGTTTCGTCTCTGCCTGTCAGGGGATAAGCTGGGTAACATGAACGGCCTCTCCTTGCGCACCGATTCCGCTTGCTCGTCGTCACTCCATTCATCGTTTCCAAGGACTAAAGATAAGATGATCAGGGTGATGCGTCTCTAGGGAAGCAGTATTCACATACGCAAAAGCGGGTCATCCTCTATCACAGGTCGTAGATGAGCGTCCTCTGAGAACAATGGATCGTCGGGTTTCAAGGCTAACACTTCGGCAGGGCTGGCATTCTGTTTCTATTATTAGCACACCTCCCCGCGGACAGAAGGTTAGGCTCACAGATTTACGAATATAATTGATTAGTCGAACTCGTTTGAGAAAGTCCAGCCCTGAAGATAATCAGTATAGCGAATAAGCCAAGAAACAGGTACACTCACGAAGCTGATTTCCAAGCTCTACCACATCCACCCCATGAACGTCCTTGTCGTGGGCTACAGCCTTGGCTGCACTTGCGTGGGTGGTGTCGTCAAACAGGCTGAGCGTGGCGGCATGGGCGTCGTCGTCGTCGTCGTCGGCAACCCAGTCGCTGAAGGTCTCCTCCTCGCGAGATTCGTCGCCACTAGACTCGATCTCGCTGTCTTCCTCTGGCCCGGAGAGCTGGCTGGTGGGTGGCAAGGTAATGTTCACGGGCATTGGCGGCAGGGTTTTGGATCCAAGGTCTGGATTGCTTCCGAATCCGGGACCAGTCACGTGCTTCTGCCACTGATCAGCCAGCCCTGATCTCCGGCTGTTTCTGGGCTTGACCTTTGGGCACGCGCTGGATATTGCATTCATGGCCCGTGATCTCTTGATGCCATTGGCTAGCTCCAGCGACTCTTTGCGCCGTCGATCATAGCTATGACCCCACCGGCGCTCGACGGTGAATGGTTCGGACTTGGGATATCCTGTTGAATCTCGCGACATTTCGGTGACGGAATGATCATGTGGACCCATTGAGTTATGATGCTTGTCCTTTCTGTAACTACGTCGTCGCCATCATCACCCAACTAGGCGTCTTGGCTATGACACGAAGGCCGGAGGGATGAGCAAAAGTCGCTTTCTTCATGTCATTTTTTGCCACTCGTTCTCGTATTAGCCTGAGTTTCACCCGGGATTGTAGAATGGAGCGAAGACGGCTTCACCTGGGTACAAGCTAGCTGTTCTCAAAAGGAGCTCATGCTTTGCGCTGGGGTATCTGTGTCCGTGTGCCGTTGCGCCCTCTCCACTTGAAAAAAAAGAACCCCAAGAGCGAAGGTTCCCTCTCCACTTCAAAAAGGAACCCCGAGACTGTATGGTGCCATTGCTATATGACCAACCGCGGTTCAAGCAAAGTCTTTGAATCCCCATAGCATCCCATATCACAGTCACCCTCGCCTGGGTCTACGTCTTCCAGCATGTCGCTACAAATCAAGCCGGGAAACTATCGGCTGATGGCGACCGGCAACGAATGTCTTACAATGAAGTCTGACAAAGAGAACCAAAATCTGACTATCAGTCCCGCCAGCCCAAAAGATGATCAACTCGTGCGTCCTGTCCACTACGTCCTTATTTGATTCCTATCCGCTAATCGAAATAAAAAGTTCCGTATCGAATTCTTCAAATCTGACAACACCGTCACTCTCCAAAGCGTCAAACGCAAGCTTTACGTCTCGTGCGACGCCGCTCCCGATGCGTACTCTGGCATATATCTTTCTCGTTCACCATGCCGGTTCAAGGTAGAGGCAGGCCCCAAGTCGAATCAGCGTCGGTTAGTCCATAAAGCCGTTCCACAAGATATGTGATATTCATGAATCTTGGATTCAAGGTTTTATTTCAAGAGCACGTATATCAAACTCTACCTATGGTACGACCCTTCGAGAGAGGGACTTGGCCCACCACAAGTTGGTTACCTCAAATCCTGCACCTGATGTTGACACTAATTTTCCTGCGAATGCGTAGGCGGGGCTGATCCCCGACAATCCTGACGTTGTTTTGAAAAATTGGAGGCTAGAGCTGATTGACAAGCCATAGTCTGGCTCTCAAAGGGGTTATGGTTACCTCCAAAAGAGCAAGTCCCTCCTCGTAAGAACATTATTATGCATCGGGACGCGCCAATCTTGTTCTTTGTACTTGTATCATCGTTTCGCCCATGAATGAATTTCAGAGAATCCACTCGCCATGGATTACCCAGCTGTGAGCGGATTTGGATGTGTGCTTCCCAGTATTTCAACGGAAAGGCAAAACTCACAGAAAACGCTTTGGCGTGACCTAGGCTACTAAGCTAAGAAGAATGGGTGTCTTCCCGTAAGAGCTAAAGCCAAGCTAAGCTAATCGGCACCAAAGTCTGGATAATGTCATAATTTATTAATGACTCGTTACTCTTCATTCTGTAATCGGTCAACACTGTTGAATAGCTGAGTCTTAGATTCATATCTTACCGGAATGCATCCAATACTCTCGTAAACCATTTCTGATCGAGAGTTCGCATTTAGCGAGCTCGGCGATGCAGAGCCGTGTCAACGCATTTATGGACAAACTATAAGCACTGGCATCCTCCTGCTTACTAGCTGCTTGAACCAATCTGTGTCGTTGGGGAACTGCCAGCATGCTCAACATGGGTCACCT
This sequence comes from Ceratorhiza oryzae-sativae, assembly GCA_030998015.1. NCBI lineage: Eukaryota > Fungi > Basidiomycota > Agaricomycetes > Cantharellales > Ceratobasidiaceae > Ceratorhiza > Ceratorhiza oryzae-sativae. The sequence goes on along the minus strand of JARWMV010000039.1, from coordinate 100,926 downwards.
GGCGGATACGAGGCACAGAATCTCTGATATGACGTGCTTCTTATGCTCCCATGTTGGTTGTTTATAACTTAGCACCAGGATAGCAATAGGAGGGTTAGGTAGTGGCATGGGTATCCTCTGCTCTATATGCAGCGATTCTTTCTATTGTCCATCAGTCTTTCGTCCCTTTCAGCGGCCGATTATTCCACAATTACCCGTCGTGTATGCTCTCCATTCCAGCCTGTGGCCCGAGAAAATCATGCCAACTTCTTCAATTCAACAGCCTTGGCATCACAAATGGCCTTTGTATTGTCGAGATAATTTTTGTTTATACGGTTGGCACAATTCTCAAAACGATTACGATTGGGTTGCCTATTGAGGTGATCGCATATGAGCCACCCAGAATACCATGTGTTGAACGAGATCATGCGCCGCTACTGTTCTAGCGCATGTAGTCCGCATATATTCGTGTTTCCGACATTTCCCACTTGTGCATGCGTCAACTATGTATATAAACGACTTGATTCGTCTATAGTGCAAGGCCAACTCAGCCAGTTCATCCGCATCACGTAGACAGTCTCAAACGTCAGCAACCGCTCCACGCGCCAAGAAACTATGGCCCATATAGAAGTAATATTTACTTCTACATCACGTTGTTGACAGCTAGCGTGGAATACTAGAAACAAGATTATTGGTCAGCTGATATGTGAGATTCTTTGCGAATCCAATCGGGCAAGGGATAAAAGGCCGCTCTTTGGAAACACGGAGACCGTAAAACGGTTAGAAAGAGTGACGTTGTAAATGATTAAAAATGCGAGCCTTTAGAAAAAGCGGACTTGGAAGTGGATTTGTATAGGCAAACTGAGGTGACACAAATATCCAAGAAGAGCGCCACCAAAAACCGATTGTTACTCTGAGTCTCAGGAACCATGTCTTAGAGAACATATTTGCGGCAATCAATGCAGTTTCAGCATTCAATTCATTCTGGCCTCGTCATTAAACACGCGCGATGCGCCGCCAAATTCAAGATAACTCTTCTGCATGCTTTGTCAAACCTCGACCCATTCGTCTATCAAGCGCCGGCGACTTTCCGATCGTGGAGTTACGGTAGAGTCGAAGGGGGCTGGGTATCTGCTATCATCCTCAATGAGCAAATTCCGGAAATTTGTAAAAACTACTGACAGAATGAGCGAACTGGTGTTTGTTTTTGCTTGAGGGAACGGCTTTCCCTGTGTTGCATTTATATCGAATATGGTGAGCAAAGTACTGGCCAATATGAATAAATTCGAATTGGCAAACTGGGACCCAGGGCATTCCCTGTCTGAGGTTTTAGACCAGGCTCCGAAAGCATATTTCGGCGCACCTCCTGCCAAAGCCAAAGGTTGGAGCTAGGGGCAGTTCAGAGTCCAGAAAGCGGTCTGGATCAAAGTCTTGCGGGTTCTGGTATATGCTATTATCGAAGCTCATTGCCCTGAGTTTTGATTCGTGACTACAAGGTTTTCTTTATCAAAACAGGTTTATTTACCATATGTTGGGGATGCTTTTTGTTTCGTTCAGAGTTCTGTGAATAATGTGCAGTAGTTGATGGGACGAGACGAGACGCACATGATAGCTCCTTTTGGAATCGCGAATCCCTTGTACTCGTCATCCCTGGAGCAGGCATGTGGTATACCTACGGCAGGTCCGCATTGGTGTAGGTATACCAAAAAAATCACTGGGCGCGATAAACATACCGGAAGGTCCAACAGGGCGCCACCTCAAGACCTCCTTTAGGACGGCATTCAAGTATGGCAAACTTTCGCAGTCACTGAGCTCTGGCAATCGCTCACCGACCACCTCATCAAGTTCGCGCTGTATCTTTCTCTGAACTTCCGGGTATAGAATCATCGCTAAAGCAAAGCTCGACATGGTTGATATGGTCTAACCGGATTGTCTGTCACCTAACTATACCCTTTCAAGAATTGTGCATTACCGTATCGGAGCCAGCTGCCAAAAGCAATGCCAATACTATGAGTGCGTTACACATAGAGTCTATGTGAGGAAGAATGTACCCGGGATCAAGGTTCCAGTGGCCCATCGAATACTGTCTTCTTCCTCGTCGTTACCGTGCTCTGGTTCGTCACTATTGGCCATATTGGTGAGAAGAGCTTTGAGAATTGACGGTCCGGCGATATGGGCCGCCTTTTGTGGATATGATGTGAGGGTGCAATCTACGCGGGATGAATCGAGTCTTCATCCTACCATCTGTGATTTTGTCCACTCAAATATCCCGTGAATTACCCTGTCCTTCCTTTCTCGCCATTCGTTCGCCAGTCGCTTCCACCCTGCACCAGGGAACCATCCAGGGATATATTTAAACCATGGTAGGATGTTTACGTAGAAATCTAACGTTAAATTATCGAAAAAACTTTTTCTTAGAAACAGGTTGTATTTACTCACTGGCAGGTAATGCAGCTTCGCACATCTCCTTATTTGCCGCTTCGATCAGTTGAACTTGCTCGTCGTGTGGGTAAGAGGGTTCGTATCCATAAACAATCGACAGCATCGTGGCTGAGGTGGTCCTAAACATGAACTTCATATGAGCCATGAACTATCTAGCACGTGAATGTGTCATCCTACCATCGTAGCTCGCTTGCAAAGCTTTCGGGATCATGCAACAATCGTTGAGTAAAGAGCTTAACCTGCCGTGTTACTTTTGGCCAGAGCTCTTCGCACGCTTTGGGGTGCAATATGTCTTTTGTCATGGTCCGTTGTCGATTCCATCGTTCCCCATATGGAAGAAATCCGGTGTCTTTTCCCCAACCAACGCTTGTGAATGTATTATTGAAGAGTCGAAGTGATGAATGTATGCGTACTTACCACATATCGTCGTTGAGCATGGGAAACTCAGCCCGGTCTGAATAGATTGCTGACCTCCTAACGAGAAGATCCTTCGCGGATTCAAGCGAGTTTAATACAATAATCACCTGGCCAAGAACAGAGAATGAAATTATATCGCCTACAAAACGCTTAGCAGTATATGGCTGTCATTGGGGAGGACGGACTCTTTAGCTCCATGCTTATCTCCTTATAAGCAACGTGTTCCTCTGTAGAAGGGAGAGAAAACAAATGTCCGATAAAGGGATAAGCCTTAATAGACGGAGGCAAAGGTCGAGAATATTTTGCCCTCCTCTGAAAGACGAGGATGGCGAGTGCGCCAAGCACAATACTGGAAAAACATAGTTGTAGATATTCCATCTATGCGCGTGCCTTGAGGGGTTGTTATGCTGGAATGAAGGGGTGTTTCTCCAGACGAAGTCTCATTTATCCCTCTGTCCAATAACATACTTACGACATAGCCCGCGGAGCACCTTTACCAAAAACGAGAGGATCTATGTCACACGCTAGAGCCAAGACTCACGCTCTACTCATTTCACTCACATATTTGCGCATTTTTTCCCCTTTTCAGGATGAAAGATCAAGAAAGATGTCAGGATGGCCGTGTGTCATTCAGATAAGAATTAGACGCTGAAGAGCAGGTCTGAGATTAGAGATGAAATCAGTGACGGCTTGATATATGGCGTCAAGGTTTGGAGACATCAGGGGTTTTTCACACCCCCAATTCAAACGCCTGTTACCCTCTTTGTTTCCGCGATATTTGCTCCACCGAATACGGTTGACCGGCCCGGTTACTGGGCGCTACTACAGTTATTTAGAGACTTCGCACATTCGTAATGGGCAATTCCTTCCGAGCAGCCGAGTTAGCACATGAGATTTCGGAGGAGTTGGGATTTGCACGGACTGTCCATCTGGATAGCTAGTATCCAAGTTGGACACCTACCTCCACTGATGACGTCACTTGCTTTCAAACATGTGAGCTGATTCCGACGACACTATCCAAAAACGCTAGTGGGTTTTCCATTGATATATTGGCTCGAATACAGTTCGCCTAAGGCTTGCACCAACGGCTAATATACGCACGTTATGCTGTTTATGGACATGGCAACAATGAACTTGGAGAAAGCCTGATCTGATCATCCAGAAACATTTAGGAGGAATGGCGGGAAGGGTTTGATGCTCCAAGGTGATAAAGAAGTCTGTGGCGTTCACGACATTGTCAGGACAAGGGTCGCTGTGATCGGGTGCCGTAGCGAGTGCTTACTGCGGAGGCCTTCGTGACACAGAAGGCTGTTCTCCTGAAGCTTTAGCCCAGATCGAAAAAGATGACAAATCGATTATCCTGCGAGACTACTTGTGGACGGAAGTGCGGTTATAGAGTGGTACCCTTGAAGCCGTTGCTCCGCATGATGAGGCATTAATGATTATCTAATTCTTCAGATTCGGATGTGAATACGGAGTGACATTAATCATCAGCCTGACATTCAGGGAGCTTCTCGCAGCTTGAACGCATGGCTCGGATGATTGCATTGTACCCAGCTACAAATAAAATCGCCGAATCACTAACTCGCGTACGCCCTCAACAAATCATCTCGGCCCATCATGAAGCTGGTGGCAGGCTTTTGATATCGGGCTGATGTATTACCAATTGCCGCACCTTGCGTTAAGGCCACGCCAAGCGCTGGCCACCACCAACGAATTTCGCCAGTAGCCGTTAATCCCTGGACAAAGCACGAGGCGGCACGCTTACGCCGGGTGCAACCTATTGGACGACGTCGGCCTCCAGCAGATTTAGAGAGACGCGGAATGGCATTCCGGGGACGGGGTTCCACGGAAAGCCATTTTGCAGGGGTGCTCGCCGGAGGGATATCCGACCACCTCGGGGACCTGCAGTGGCTTGGAGCGCCCCTTGCAGCGGTGGCTGGCGACCGAAGGGCGGTCGTGCAATGCCAGTGAATGTGTCTGACACACGAGAGTGCACCTGTGGAAACCGAAGCTAAAGATCACGCTATAAATGTGAGTAGTACAGTGCGTATAGGGCGAGTAAAAGCTAGTATATTAAATGTATATGGGATTCTACCTGCAGAGCCGGAAAGCGCTCCTCACATGCATGTTAAGAGTCGCTCTAGTACATCGTAGAACGTTGAATTAAGTACGCAAGCCGTACTAAGTATGTCAAATACCGCCATGCATGGCTGCTCTAAGATATTATGAGTCTGCCAAAGCCAGGTGCATGTTGATTCTTAAGGTATTGTGTTGAGGGTTGGTTCGGGTGGGGTTGGGCTCGGTATCTCAGGCTAATCCACCAGAGCTCTAAAGCGCTCAAGAGCAAATTCGGCAATCCGAAGTATCAAAAATGCGTCAAGACTAATTTTGATCTTATGGATTGTCCCAGAGGCTCGTGGCGGCTCTGGATATTAGGCGGATTTGGCTGTGTGGCTCCGTAGAGCGGGTGCGGTTTAGAGGGGCGGTGTGGTGAATAAGACACGATGGGTAACCTCGGGAGCTGCCATGATATGGTCGTGGACAGACGCAAGGAATTTCGTTGTTGTGCAAGACCACTTGATTGTGTCAGACAGGTTCGACTGTTGTATTCGTGTAGGTCTGTAAAAATGTATGCAAAAACAAAAAGGAAGACCACGTGACCGGCGTTTCCTTCTCTCAATACTCGCGATTAAGCTCTACCGGCTGTATTGCATTCCCTCACTAGCCTCGAACAGCCTGTCGCTGTACTCGTGGTGTGTATATAGCACTTGATCGGATTCAAGATGCTAGCAGCTCACATTTCATAACTGGTACGGGTCGAGATCTCGCGCGTGGAATTAGGGTCAGTGGGGCCTCCAATCCGGCAGTTGATAGAAAACCTGAGATATGAATTCCTTTGAAATAGCGCATATGCATATTTCCGGATTTAGCTCAACTGAATACACTCAATCAATTTCAACAACAATTTTTCCCATAGTTTTATTCGCCTCCATCTCCTTGTGCGCTTCGGCAATATCTCCCCACTTGTAGGTCTTTTTGTCGGAACACATTTAGCTGTTGGGGATATTTGACTGAACCGAACGCCATACCTTGTGGATGTACACCTTCAAACGCCCATCTTCAAATGCGCCCTCCCCATCCTTCCAAAACCGACTTATCAAATCAGCTTGGTACTCGGGCGACCGAGCGCGCAACGTCGATCCTTGGATCCGAATGCGTTTGTACAAAAGCTTGAAGAGGTTTACGTTATTTACTACTTGACCTGTCGAACGAAAGCCAGTGTTGGTGGCGGAGGAGTTTAAATGGGCAGATTATATGCGTACCGCTCATACTAGCCAACAGTACCATTCGACCATCCTTGGCGATAGCCTCGATGTTCTTTTCCCAATAATCGGGTCCAATGAAATCCACTATCACGTCGACCCCTTGGCCATCTTTATATCTCAAATCAGCAAATTCCATTAATAAAATGACCAGTACGGACCAGTAATTTTTGCAACCTCATCAGCGAAATTTTGCTCCCGATAATTGACACCATGCGTTGCTCCGTTCGGCATATTGGTCAAAAAGTTGAGTTTTTCTTTCGAGCTGGCGGTAGTTATAATCCGCTTACTACGTGTCAAACCAGCATGAGAGAACGACGGGGCAGAGATCAGAAAAAACTCACGCTCCATAGAGCGCAGCCAACTGGTTCGCAGCCACACCCACACCACTGGCGCCCGCATGAATCAGCGCATTCTCTCCCTTGTGAAGTTCGCAAATGTGGATAAGCGCCTGGAACGCTTAGGGTGTTGAGAGAATGAGTTTAGAGATATGATCCGCTCGCCGGTTGAGAGCAACGAACCAGTGATGAAGTTCTCAGGAATCGCGGCTGCTTCGATCCAGCTCAGGTGTTTTGGCTTGGGCATGATGTTTCCCGCGGATAGCGTGACGTATTCTGTTTCGTTCTCGACATCAATGTGAATCTTCTTTCTCGGATTAATACAGACGTGCCTGCATACGCTCCCTGGCCCCAAGCAAAACGTTATCAATCTGCCGTACTACCGAAAAAAAACACTCACGCCATAAGCTAAGCCAATAACCTCCTCGCCTACACTCAACCCTTGGACCTCACTTCCTACTTCTTCGATCGTCCCAGAAAACTCAACACCCAGTATATCGCTGGCACCTGGAGGAACCGGATATCCTCCCTTTCTCTGCCTATATATCATAGGCCATGTCTTCAATAACGTCGATCATGATATGAACACACATACATGATGTCCATCCTATTAATCCCAAAGGCAATGACCTGATCACGCCAACTTGTCAGTTCGAGGCTACTCATCGCCGCCAGATAACAACTAGCCTTGACCAAGACCTCTTTCGGATCCGGCTTTGGTGTGGGCCGCTCGCCAATATACAAATCATCCGCAGACTCGCCCTTGTTCTTGACCAAAATCGCACGCATCGTTTTATTTGGCATGATCAAAGTCGAGGGGGATTGGGACGAGGGAGCTTGGCAAACTCGTGAGAGAAGAGTAGTATAAATAGCTTGCGCTTATAGGTCCGTCGCGGTCGTTGCAGATCAGTCATCTCGGCTCACCTAATCCGCCGAGTCTGACGTCATGACCAACATTGCCGATGACAGCTCGGGTGAGTAGCTGGAGGCACAAGATGGAGGCGGAACCAAAATGGATTTCGCGAAGAATGAAAGTAGTCAGTAAATCGCCCGTATATTATCACAAATTATGGTCATCGTTGCAGAATCAATACTGGCGATCTTTTTGCGTTGAGTAGGCACTTTCGTGAGGGTGTCTGATGTCCTGAGCAAGGATACTGTCAGCCGATGTGGGCAGCGTCTGCTACCTGAGTCATGCCAGTCCCCACCGGTAACTAGCTCCTACACTCACAAAGTGGCCTCCAATGAATGGGAAATTTGCTGCATGTCAAATGACTTTGTGGGGTTTGAGCTCAAGTGCCCTATCTTTGTTTATTTATTGCTGTTTCACAATAAGATGGCGGGGCGCCTGCGTGTTGATCAGATCAATATCTACGACGTTGGCCTCGTCCTAGGTCAGGAATTGAGTCTCAGATCTTCAGTAATACGAAAAATGATCGAACTGGGAAGGAGAATCAGGTAGCAAGGAGAATCTTCAGGAATTCCTAGTTTGGGATGCAGACCCCTATCTTAAGCGTCTGTTTAAGCTCAATTTGGCACTTTTAATTGATTCGCCTGGCCTGTGCGAGCATTTTGGTGCCCTTCATGTATCCTCAATATGAAAACATCGGATGGTGCGAGCTTAAAGTCTTAGGTATACATTTGATCAAAACGTAAGCGCCGCACCATCCTGTTGTGAAACAGCGACAAAAAAATAAATGTTTAACGAGCTACATGAACACAAGTTCAAGCCGCTTGAAGGAAAGGAAAATAGCAGGGCAAGATTTAGATAAGTATAAGTAGATAGAGGGCGAGGAGGAGACAGGCAGGTCCACATATATCTCCGCGCGACAGAAGTATCCTATTTTTCAGGAGTGATGCAAAATAAGCGCCAGCTGTACAAAAATACGCCTAAACATGACGCAAAACATTGTTATCAGTACTGAAGCTCCACAGGGAAAAACGGATCACGGCGAGCTCCACACCATCTGTCCAAGTTTTGGCAGAGAAGAAGTGCACAGATAACCCTGAGATGAACCCACTCACCTGTTCCGAAAAAACAGTATATGGTAGGTTGAAGGAGCGCGCATGCCCTGTCTGCTTGTTCAACACGCACGTATTTGCGTCCATGACATTTTTGTTTACATGTGCGTTTTGCTATTTTCAATCAATTCAAGTCATAAAAACTCGTCGCATTCATGTTCGAGTAGGTTCGCTGGTATAAAAGCTCTCAGATGGCCAACATATAACTCATACAACCCGACATTATTCAATCCGGACTTAAATCTAGGCCCGAGCTCAAGCTTTCTTGCTCCCGACTCTTTTGCTCACGTCGTGCCTGTTGAAACTGCTTCAGAGCACTGTACCATGTTCCTTGGTCTTGCCATATTTCAGACATCGTTTCCTGGATTTCTAGCTGACTGGGGTCCCCGAGGCCAACTTTGCCCCGGTATAGCATTCGACACAAAGTACGAACTCGGATAAGGATCCAATCCTGAATCTGGCTGTTAGACAATTTCTCCGTGGACGCGGTAGTCGGGTTCACAACATCAGGCTAATTGAGTGAAAATATCGTTAGAATCTTCTGTGTATTTGCAGCCGATCGCTCGGGACTTACCTCTGCGCGCTCACACTTGTGCATCGTCTTATCGAGGGAGGATTCTCCTTCGACGAGCGATACAGACTTAACAACGCATGAAATCAGAAACAGAGTCGACGGATATTTTGATTCAAATACTGCATACCTTTGCCAACTCGAAATTATGTGTTATCTCTTGGCTGCGCAATCTCTCGGTGACGCGCCGGATAGATTTGATTATTCCATCGGAGAGAGAATACCATAGTATCAGCTCCCAGACCATAATCGGCTCTGGGTAGAAGCTCAACTCGCAGCCTCGCGTCCTAACGTCCGCAATGAGTTTGATGGTCGCTTTCCGAAGGGTTGCATAGTCCCAGTCCTCGTGATTGCGAGCCATTCGTTTGACTGATTCGATCAACGGTTCTGCAACAGGGGAGAGGGTTTCGAGATCGGCATCAAGCACCAGATTAACGATGAGCTTGCGAGCATTTATTCCAATCAACCCCCCCATATCAAACCCTCCATCCTCTGAAGTTCTATTCTCCAACTGGGCTCTTGTTAGAGAGACAAAACGGCCAGCGACCTGAGTGAGTAGGTCGTACTGTTCCGCATACTTCGTTGCTTTCCTTGCCGCACGAGCTATTGGGCTAGCTTCCGGGACCCTATCGAGAGAATACGCCACGCTTGCGTTTTTCGATAAGGTCGCCAGCCCAAGAGGTGCAAGGCGTTGTATTAGAACGGACTGGGAATATTGCACACTCTTGGCAGGGGTGAGTCGCGGACCGACTTGATTCGACTCGTTTTTCTGTCGCTGGGTCCGGTCCGTTTGTGCCATTGCCCTGCCAAAAAGATCCCAAATGGCGCCGTTCAAATATATCTTAAACAGTGCATCACGTTCCCGATCAACTGTCGGGGTCCATGTGGGTGGTATATTCAAGTCGATATATTCACCGCTAAAGAACAACGCGTTGAACGATTTCCCGGTGCCGGCGAGGAGCAAGGGTACGGATGAACTGGCAAAGCTTTTAATAAGCTGCTTGACCGCTCGAGTGATTGCCGTCTCTTGCTCCTGGTTCCAAAGCGTGGACGTAAAGTTTTCACGAAGGGCCGTATGGAATGATTCGCTTGAAAGCCCCATTAATAACATGTTCATAAAGGGCGAGTCCACCACTTCGCTTCCGTGTTCGGTGTAGGCCCAATGGCCAGATAGGACTAAAGCCAGGTTGAAACGCTGGTCAGAGCATCTGCCAAAAGACTTGAGGTGTTCGGTGAGCTGGTCGACGATTGCTTGCTTTTCCCTGTACAGGGTTGATTCATATTGTGCTAGTGGACGGCTGAGTCCCAAGATAATGTTCCAGCAGAAGAAGTAGCAGTTGAATCGAAACAAGATATAATCTCGTGACTTGCGATGAGTAGCAATGCGATAGCATGTATCAAGAACCTCTGAAAGCGTTCGTTCGTCTGAAAAGGTAATCTTCAAGAGGCGAAAGCTTGTCTGAAGGCGTTCAGTGTCGGTCGGCGATCCTTGGGTGCATTCGACGAGCCAGTCAGCCGCCTCCGCTCCAGTAATAGCGTTGCCTACATGCTTTGGATCTGCTGTACGCTCTAGATATAAAACGAGATTATCCGAATCGGAGCATGAAATTGGTTCGGATTTCTTGCGGATACATGACAGCCGAATGAATTCGTGATATGCCGGCCAGCTCGACTTCTGAAGATATTCAACTTCTTTGAACGAGTAGACGTCGCCCCATTCTTCGCACCACTTTAAGAATCTGCCGTTGTCAGCCTTTCCAGAAAAGTCGATGCGGTATAGATCTTTATTGGTGGAACCGCCCCGGCTGGTAGCTATCATTCCGTTGACCGGGAAGGATATGCCATAGGCCACAGGTCGATTAGCCATGGTGGAGGAGATGCCCAAGCCGAGCTGCCGTTAGGTACTCACAGGTCGCACTCTATAAACTTGTTTCAAGCGGGTTTGGGCCCGGCCTGTGTACTTGGGTACCCCCTGCCCTAAACCTTGATCTACCCGTTCCAAGACAGCCTGTACCACTGCCCTTAGTCCACGTGTTGACATCTCGGCTTTGCCACATCGCCTGTGAAATATGGATGGCAACATACGGAAGTGTAGCCTGCGCACATATCTGATCGCTGGTTGGACAGTAAGAGTTGCTCACAGCTTTGGAGCCGAATGACAGATTTCAAGGGCGATTAGCTAATGCGGTGTGTCCTACTCGAAGGCTCGTCTTGAATACTCAGCATTCAAATTATGTCAAAACGTGTGTCCCTCGGAATATTCCATGCCACCACAATCGCCGCATCCAAAAACGTGTCCTCAGATAAAAGTCCGGCCCCAAGACTTATTTGATTTATCAACTAGCTTTCGCCACAGCTCAAATAGGACATACTGTGGTCGTCACAGACTTCATAGATATTCGGGTCCGACTCCAAGCCCGCACATGTTGTTCACCCGACCGATCTGTACGGCGCATACACTGGCTTACTAAACTCATGCAGCACGTGATGTGCTTTTTGCGAAATCATCGCTGGTCAGCGGTACGGTGGGTTTCAGCGTGCGGTGTATTATTAAAAGATGTATTATTTACATGTGGCTACCTTTTTACGAAATTTGAGATAATTTGGATCAGAGGCCGACGAGTGAGAGACGAATTGGTCACCATCTGTGCTGCAAGACTTTTGGAAATTGAGAATGTTATGAAGTCAAGCCCCGGACAACACACGAATACCAGCACGTACCTGGCCAATTTCGGTCAAACAAAGTGCGCATAAGTAAATAGTAGGATATTTAGCATACCATCGCGCCGTTTGGTAGCCGCTTTATAGGAAGATATGCACGCATATAGGTGATTAGGAGATAGGTACATTTCCCCCTATTTCAGCTTTCCTACTCACAAAGGAGGTGGATACAGTGGTGATTTTGAGCTTATAGTACTACTTAGGTATACTAGAGCCTATTAGAGTGTAAACACCGAAGTACTTCAAGTAGATATACACTAGATCCATATACTGCATAACACCCCCTGAGCTTGGAACACTAAAGTCATCAGCCATACTGATTATAATTGGCTTAATGTGATGTGAGTGTTATGTATGCTCTGTATGTCTATAAAGACAATAGACCACGCCTGAGACCCCTGGTTTCCCAGAGTGTAAGTTACAGACTGTGCATACACCTTACCAAGGATTTGAGTATCAGGAAGTGCCAAAAAGCCAAAGCATAGTCTATAACTTACACTCTGGGAAACCAGGGGTCTCAGGCGTGGTCTATAGTCTTTATAGACATACAGAGCATACATAACACTCACATTAAGCCAATTATAATCAGTATGGCTGATGACTTTAGTGTTCCAAGCTCAGGGGGTGTTATGCGGTATATGGATCTAGTGTATATCTACTTGAAGTACTTCGGTGTTTACACTCTAATAGGCTCTAGTATACCTAAGTAGTACTATAAGCTCAAAATCACCACTGTATCCACCTCCTTTGTGAGTAGGAAAGCTGAAATAGGGGGAAATGTACCTATCTCCTAATCACCTATATGCGTGCATATCTTCCTATAAAGCGGCTACCAAACGGCGCGATGGTATGCTAAATATCCTACTATTTACTTATGCGCACTTTGTTTGACCGAAATTGGCCAGGTACGTGCTGGTATTCGTGTGTTGTCCGGGGCTTGACTTCATAACATTCTCAATTTCCAAAAGTCTTGCAGCACAGATGGTGACCAATTCGTCTCTCACTCGTCGGCCTCTGATCCAAATTATCTCAAATTTCGCAAAAAGGTAGCCACATGAAATACTACATCTTTTAACACACCGCACGCTGAAACCCACCGTACCGCTGACCAGCGATGATTTCGCAAAAAGCACATCACGTGCTGCATGGGTTTAGTAAGTCAGTGTACATACACTTCTTCAGTGCATCATAGCTCCCGGCGGGCTCATTCTTAAACTCCCATCGAACAGATTTGGATCCCGCTTCGTGGGGCATCCGGCCCTCATGGGAATATTTATTGTCATGAGGCCCACTAGCTGGCCAGCGAGCCTATCCGATATATGGGTACTGTTCAAAAGGCACATTCTGGTTCATGCCAATCGAGATACAGATACAAAACCGGATTCGCCCGCTGGGCGGGGCCACAAAGGAGCGGTTGCCCCGATACGTGTCGCCACTGGTGTATGAAATGAACTACGCCGCACACATGATTCATCGCCGAACATATTCTGGCATGAGGCGGTGATGATCCTCGTGAAGGTGATGTGCACGCAACGTGTAGACCCAGTGTGAAGGGTGTGAAGAAATGATCGTAGTTACCGTAGTTTTCTATTTTGGACACGATCGAAACTATGTGACTCGGCTAGGAGGCGGTAGTTCCATGGAAGCCTATCACAGCTTGGAGCTAATTCAATTATTGAGAATGAAGCGACTCCAAGAACCTCCCCCCCCCCAACCCCAAGCGATAAGGTTACCCGAATAGGCAAAGCCGTGTATTTGGCTATTAATGATTGAGATGAGCGGTGGAATTGGTTTCTAAAGCTTTGACCGCGAATTTGCCCCACGGCCGAGCCTGGAATGGTTGGCTTCATGTTCGGAATATGGGTATATGCTGAGGTTCCTGAGTGCAAAACAATATAACCTCGTTTCTTTTCTAGAATGTCGGGGTAACGGCGCTCCTAGCATGCGTTCGGCGCTCTCGTTTCTTGGCAAATTCCATTGTCTAGTCTAGATTACCGTCTTGCGTTCCATGATACCATAGCTAAGTCAGAGTAACCTTGAATAGACCGGTATCCCTTGTCGGTTTCTTGACTTGCAGCCTGTGGTTTCTGCCTTCTATCGTTCCCTCCCTGCCTGCCTGGTCCTTTTTCATTGAATTAGGTCTATCATAAATCCCCGCCTCGTCGCTACGATACCTAAAGATGATCATATAAATGCGAGTTGCTATTTTTTCTGCTGCCGCTTGATCTCATTCGCATGATTTCGTATCGGTCTGAGGAAAAGGCCTCGGAGCAGATCACGGCAAATGACTCGCAATTTGCCAGTTTGCCCAGTTTACCTTTCCCCCTCCCCCGGACAATACTATGTTATTTGACCAGTTTACCCATGACAAACCAGGTAAATCGACGTACGTTAGGATCTATTATACCCCCCCTCCTCCCCGGCGGTTACAGCGTGTAACCTACCGGGTTTGGATCACTAGGGCTGGTCTACTCCCAGGTTTTTTTCCTGACGTCCTTGTCAAGAGTGCCATGGTCATTGTGGCACTGAGCGTGCGAACGAATCACATGTTACGCAGCGCACTCGTTGTCGACGCCGAGAGTTGAGACTGGGGAGCCTGGTCAACTGGTGACACGAGAGTGGCAAAAATAGGCTGTGTATGTGAGTGCAAGATGCCTTGTGGTGGCCAGAGATTAGTCACCTATGCTCGCTGGATCATCACAAAGCCAGTCTGACGTCACACCTCATAACAGATTGCCTTGATCCGCTAAATCAAACCCCAGCGGGACCAAATACAAGTCTAACGATCTGGTAAAACATGCGTAGATTATCGTAAAGTAAAGACATTATTCCAGTATAGCTATCATACAGTCTCATCCAAATGCAACCATCGCCGAATAATCATACACCCCAGCCGAAACCCGAAATCACAGGCCGTCATCATAAAGCTTACGACAAAGCGCCACATAAAACCGCTCCATGTCCCACACCGGCTCACCCCGAACCTTGCGCGCGCTCGCACTCTCGGCTGCCGCGGCGGGATCCTGGTCCCCACCGGGGTTCGCCGCATGCGACGAGCTCACCGCATTGACGACCCAGTCCAGCGCAGCCGTCACAGCCGCGCGCTGTTGATTCGAATCCGCCGACTGAACCACCGTCTCGCGCGCGCGCTCGTCCCGCCAGAGCCCAAATGACTTGGCCCACTCTGTCCATCCACCGCCTTGGGCTCGCCCCGGTCCGGCGCCTCGTAGCTCCCAATGGTCCACACCTTCGATCACGCCGAGAAATTCGCCCCATCGGGCAGAGGCGACGCTCACTAGGCCGTCGTGGCCGTACCACCTCGGTCGGTCTCGGGATTCTTCGCTCCCCCACTCGGGCGTTCGGCCGGCGTGTTTCGCTTCGGCCGCGTCCAGGATGGTCTTGGGAAGCCAGAGAGGATGGAAGATGGACATGTCGGCGGGGGCTCGTGCAGCAACGGAATAGTATTTGACACCATGCATGTTGGGTGTTTGGGGATTGAAGAATGTCGTGCAAAAGTGGGTCGTGAGGTTGGCATAGGCGGGGGAGTCGAGGAGAGCGAGGAGCATGGTCGTGAGAGACTGGGGGAGCGTAGCGAGTTGGGCAACGAGAGACTGGGCCGCCTCTGATCGGTCCTTGGATCGCGACTTGGAGAGGAGCGGGGCGTTGAGCGTGTACGGCGGGACATATTTGGCAGCTTCCTCGACTGCTTGACCGAGCTCGCCAATTCCAATGTTGGCAGCACACCAGTCCATAAAGCTACTCCCTCGGTGCGGCGTCGACACTGTCGTGAGGGACACAGGCGTGTACTCTGTCGGCTGGATGCGCGAGATCAAGTGACGACAGTCCAAACCACCCATCGAGTGGGCGACAAAGTTGACCTGTTGCCCTCGGACGCGTTCGGAAAGAGCATTGTGCATCAGCGTCGCTCGTTCTTGGATGGAGCCGGTTCTGGTGCGGGGAAAGGTGGGGTCAGCGAATCAGAACACGAACGGGCGAGAGATGGAGACACACCCTGGGACACCGGTGACGACGACGTCTGCTCCGACTTTTCCGCGTAGGACATCAAGCACATTGGACCAATAGTGCAGCTGGAGTCGAGGAAATGCGCTCGGCCCACGGACATCGAATCCGTACAAGCCTGCCAACGCTGATCAGCCCGTGTCCAACACAACCAGAGTAACCGCGCGACTCACCGTGGCAAAGGACAATCTTGTTTCTCGGCGCTCGAACAGGATCGAAGAGCACCGGGCAGTTCATGAGTTTGTAGATCGTCGAATTGAGGTCTGGCCGTCGTTTAGCTTTGGGGCGCACACGTTCGTTGGGGCGAGCAACGTTCGAGTCCGACGTCCGGAGAGCCGCGACCGACAGCCAGCGCGGCCACCGCACCGTCTGCTGCGCGACGCCCTGCCATCGCCACCGCGGCCACAGCAGCCGCCGCCGCTGGCCGAATCCCGCACTCCCGTGGCCGCCTGCAGCGCCGGCGCTGACGACAGAGATGACGCGTCGGTAGATGGAGAGGATTGGAGAGGGCGCGCACGTCGAGCTACTCATCGCACAACAAGGAGGCACACACCAGCTGGCGCGGGATGATATAGTCGCACGTCACATGACGTCGTGGAGCCGCGATTTGGATTTGATGGCCCACGTGCTTTGTCTCGATTGGTCCATGTGACCGTCTCGACATTTTCGTTGGGGATTTCGGTCATGTGCTCCTCTGTTTCAGTGAGAAAATAGCCTCGAGGACACGTTGGCGCAGGCGCTGTCGAGGCTAGGGCGCATCAGGCCGGTGCACAAACATGCCCCTATGCTTCCCCAACGCCGGCCCGAAATGAAAACGAAAAATCCCTCTCCTCGTGTTTATTCAACTTGCTACCTGCCAGTCGAAGCCAAATCGTACGACACCGAGCGCCCCAATAGGGTATTTAGCATTACCTGTTTCACTCAGTCAGGGCAAACACGAGCGAAGCTCTTCGCTGGCACTTTGTACGAGTGAAGCACGCATCCCGGAGGTTATTTCATCATGTGGTGTTTTACCTTACCATCCCCGGCTGCCAAGTCACACGTGTAGCTAACTTTCAGCATTTTTTTGTATGCTCAGTGCCGCATTTTATCCTCCTCAAAAACAGTCTCTTCAGAACTTGCATTGTTAAACACATCCATTGCATAGCATATACGGAAGCATATGCCGTAGAACCACGAGAATCTAACTGCGAACTATTATGAAACTTGGCAAACACATTGATTTTAGCCTGGTGCGTTTCAAGAGTAAGAGCAAAATTTACCTCAATATTGTGCTACTATCATTGGTCCTCCCATATCTCGGGCATTGCCTGCTGACGCTCCCGTTGGATTCCCTTGGCCATACCCACCGTGCCCTGAAATGTCGTTCGGCTCAACGCCCGAGTTTGGTCAGGAACCCCATCTTGGATCTTGGCGTTGGACATCTTTACACGGGATGCATTCGTCGGCGTCTCATCTTCAGGCTAATCAAAGTCACATGAGTGTACCGGCTAATAGGAGAGCGGGTCTACATACCGGCGTGACCCTGCAATGATGAGTCGTGTCTTACTGGATCAATTCGTGGGCAACCTGTCGAATGGCGTGGAAGATGGCACCGGAGAGAGAGTACCACAGCCCCAGCTGCCAAAACCATCGCAGGACCAGGCTGGAAATTCGACTCTTGACCATGAGTCCTCACGTCGACCACGATTTTGATAATTGCTTTCCTGAGACTGGCATAGTCCTAGCGTCGGTGCACCAATGTCATCTATCGAAAAGATTCAATCAATTCATTCACAGCTTTATGACTCAGCTGCGGCTGGGCCGTCAGATCCGTGATGAGCTCAAGCACATTATGCCCAACACCTTCAATTTCGATCCACTGCCGATTCGCCGCCGCTAGAGATGTCGTGCCGGAATTCCGGCGCGTTCCGTCTCCCTTGTAGCTCCGTCAGTTCTGCTCCGTTTGGGACCCACTGCGGATCAATCGATAGCGGCGACGTAAGGCTATCCAACGATACGCAGCGAGCCCCAAGCAGAGCAGAACTGACGGAGCTACAGGGGAGACGGAACGCGCCGGAATTCCGGCACAACATCTCTAGTGCAAATGCTGCTCCCTTGTACTAGATAGATGTGATGGGTATAAGAGATGCTACCTACACAATTTCAGCTCATTTGGACAAGATTTAGAGGGTGAAACAGGGGAAACATACCCCTTAGTACTTAAATTACAGCCAAATCCCCTCTCCAGCATGTCTGAGGGAGTTTGAAGGCTTTCTGATGATCCAGATGGACTCAGAGCACCTTATTACTGTAGTAGAGTGACCTGTAATACTCATCTACATGTCCATTTGGTGAGTTTGCCTGACCTGACCTGGGGGAACTGGGCATCAGCTGGAAATCATGGGAGAGGGAGTGACTTCACCTACATGGGACATAGTTATGAGCACAATGCTATGCAATATAGGGGGTTTCTAACTGTTATGACCTGCATGGACAGCCATAACAAAACAAGAGAATTAGCCTATAGTTTATAGCATTTTCTCCTAAGTTGAACAAGCTATGAACAAGGTCACATGACCTTGGTGCTTATCCTGGCACTTACAGTGGTTATCTAACTTGCTCCTGCAATTCTCTCCATTGTAACTTGGAGTGAGGAGCAAGTTATCACATGACCCTTGGACCTCATGCAGCTCTATAAGATTTGGAGCCACAACAACCCTAAGAGCAACTTACTTAATACTTGTTTACACCACACATGACCTGTAACCTACTGCAGACTGTTCCACAGTCTGACTCATACCTTGAAGGGTATATAACTCATTGAAAGCAAGCCTGTAGGCCCCAGCTTGCTTTATCTTGTCAACCACAGGGGCTGTCCATACATACTACCTAGATACTATCAATATATACTGCAAATTACCACTGACAGCATAGGCACTACTTAAGGAATCAACAGAGACAAGGAGATGGAGGGGTCTCAACACTAATGCTCTGAGTCCACTGGAACCATTATATTTGCTTGGAAATGCCTCCTTGATGTTGAAATCAGGGCTGTGCAGATTTGCAGATTATTTTCCAGGACAAAAGTCTTGCAATCTCATGACTGAGATTTTTCTCACATGTGATATGTATATGGGTGAAAAGCTGTGACTTTTTTGCATTTTATGAGTACATAAGCTAACAGTTGTGATGAGTTTTGCAAAAGTGTCCCCCTTTTAATGGATTCACCTCCACACTGTTTGGACTGCAACAGGTGCTAGAATATTTTGTACAGAATGTGTTATATATCATTAGAAATCTATGAATTTTTCCTATTTTATGGTATATATGTTGTAAGCTTGCAGTGACAGTTAACTACAGGTATATCTGCAACAGCAGGAATTCAGGTAAAATGCCAGATACTGGCTGCAGGTGCAGGTGCAGGTAGGGGTCTTAGGGTGCCAGTTACTGGCTGCAGGTGCAGGTAACCAGCAAATTTCTTGCCTGACATCTCTACATAAAAGGAAGGTGTGTTTTGAAAATGTTCTTAAAAATGTAATAAATTGAGAAAATATTATGTGATAAATATATGCATGTCAGGTTGTGACAGTGGCTGATGGACACCTGTTGCTGACTCAGCAACTGTGGACAGTGGCTAAGTCAGGTGCTTAGTGCTGGGGCTTGCAATGTGGCCTTGACTCAAGGCCCTTCTAGCTATTACTTACACTGGGTGACAAAAGTCTTGCAGCACTCGTGTTATGGCTCTGGGCAGTCAGGAGCGAAGGCAAAGCACAACCTTTTGTATGACATATGTAGGGTACTGTCTAATACATATATTGCAACACTTTGTGAGCATCTGGAGTGCATGCACGGTGCATGAGGGGAGATGTGGCACAGGGGTGGTTTTTAAGGTCATTGTTCCAGGCATCCCCGAGCTTAGCTGTAGTAGTAGGCATGATAGCACTGAGCTTTGAGATTTCAATGAGTATCTGAGCTTTTGTGTGCGTGCCCCCGTTATTGAGCAATGGTGGCCCGAAGTCGGCAATTTTGGCGCTTTTTGGCCAAAAACACCCAAAAACAGTACTTTCAGTTGCCCATATCTCTGCAATGGTGGCAGGCACACAAAAGCCCAGATGCCCGTTGCAGTCGCGAGGCTCAGCGCTATAATACCTACTACTACAGCTAAGCTCGGGGACACCTGGAACAATGACCTTAAAAACCACCCCTGTGCCACATCTCCCCTCATGCACCGTGCATGCACTCCAGATGCTCACAAAGTATTACAATATATGTATTAGACAGTACCCTAAATATGCCATACAAAAAGTTGTGCTTTGCCTTCACTCCTGACTGCCCAGAGCCGTAACACGAGTGCTGCAAGACTTTTGTCACCCAGTGTAAGTTAATAACTCAGCTAGGGACTGATCTTCACACTGGATGCTTTAGAGGGAAATTGACAAGGGAGAGCAAGCCAGTCTACCCCAGCTTGCTCTCCTTGCTTTTTATACTATTCTTACCAAGAGAGTGACTAAGCATACATGCAGGATGAGTAAGAAAGAATGGTAGTGATCAGTCAGCCAGTTACTAATAATAGTATGTCCATCAGTCAGCAAGGCAGTAAGATGAGTAAGGGTGAAAGCTAGTGATCAGTAAGCAAGAGACTAAAAACAGGATGTAGCTCAGTAAGCAAGTGGAGGTGCTTACTCATGAAAGGAGAGTAGCCAAGCCACAAGACTGTTGATCATGGCTCATGACAGCCATGGACCTATATTCATGGGGCATGAGACATGCCTGCTGCAAGAGACCTTGCTGGAGGCTAAAGAGGGTCACATCAACCTGGGTCATGGATGGACCATTAAAAACAGTGTGTATTTCCTGTGCATAGCACACATGCCATAACACCACCCCTTCAGGGTCATTGGTATTGACCACCTGCTGTGGTCCTTGTTCAAGGGACCCTCCCTCAAGGCTTGCTATGTCTGCCTTTTGGCTGGACTTTGAACAGAACAGTGTCTGCCCACTGCACCCACTGCTGAAGCCAAACCCATACCACCCCAGGGTGCATATTGGTCACTGGAGTGCAACTTGTCAGCCAGTCTCCACTTCAGACTGCCCAAGGGATCTGCCTCAGGTTCACCCAATGATCCTGGTTGGCCCAAGGGTACTGGCACAACCTCCAGTACTGGCCTATCTGCAGCCTCAGATCAGGTATAGCCATGATACATGGCACTCCCACACAGGTTTGCATGGAGGTCTTGGGGTACCCCCAAGTATGTATGCAGACCCTGAGGCAGGCCTGCAACAGGAGGTACCAGCTGGGCTGGTGTGGTGGGTGCAATAGTGGGGGCCAGTGTCACTGGTGCATTAGACAGGGAAGCCAGTTCCACCAGCTACAAGGTAGGGGCCAATGGACTCATTGGCACATTGGCATAGAGGTTGTTGTCCTCTTCCTTGTAGTATGATGGGTCTTCATATAGGCCCAGGGCCTCTCACAGTGGCACCATCATGCTCAGTATCAAGTAATCCTGCAAGTGGACTTGGTGCAACTTGTCAATCTGCTTGATGAGTTCCTTGAAATTTGTCAAGACCCCCTGTTTACTATCCATTGGTCTTCCTTAAGTAGTGGCTAGGTTGTTTGTGTTGTCTATTTCTATCTACTGTGTGTGTTATTCTACAGTGTATGGTTGAGGTCCCTGTGGTGGACAAGATAAAGCAAGCTGAGGTCCTCCAGCTTGCTTCCTGTTTCTTATATACTCCACAAGGTGTGAGTCAGACCTCCCCACAGTCCACAGTGTTTACAGGTCATGTGAGTGGCTTGACCATGGATAAACAGTGTTGATGCTTCATGCAATAGTCTATAACCCTTACGTAAGTTGTTCTTAGTGTTGTTGCAGCTCTGAATCTTATAGAGCCATGCAAGCTCCAAGGGTCACATGATTTAAGCACTGAGGTCACATGATAACTTGCTGCTTGCTCCAAGTTACAATGGAGAGAATTGCAGGAGCAAGTTAGATAACCACTGTAAGCACCAGGCTAAGCACTGAGGTCATATGACCTTGTTTATAGCTTGTTTGACTTAGGAGAAAATGCTATAAATTATAGGCTAATTCTCTTGTTATGTTATGGCTGTCTGTGCAGGTCATAACATCTAATCTCTTACCAAGATAACTCCTCAGGTTCTGTAACCCCTTGTAACTCAATGTAATGCTCATGTCATGAGCCACAATTGAAGGTCTCACAGCTAACCATCATTTTTTTGTTTGTTTGCAACTTTTTTCTTGTGGCTTGACCACTTTCCCCTCATAAGTAAGCACTCCACTTGCTCACTGATCCACACTCCATTATTAGTCACTTGCCTACTGATCACTGCCATTCACCCTTACTCATCTTACTGTCTTGCTGATGATGGATATACCATTATTAGTAACTGGCTGATTGATCACTGCCATTCTTTCTTACTCATCCTGCATGTATGCTTAGTCACTATGTTGGTTAGAATAGTATAAAAAGCAGTC
This sequence comes from Ceratorhiza oryzae-sativae, assembly GCA_030998015.1. Lineage (NCBI taxonomy): Eukaryota > Fungi > Basidiomycota > Agaricomycetes > Cantharellales > Ceratobasidiaceae > Ceratorhiza > Ceratorhiza oryzae-sativae. Next base: position 78,614 of record JARWMV010000039.1, on the reverse strand, counting down.
TACCCCAGCTTGCTCTACCTTGTCAATTCCCCTCTAAAGCACTCTGTGTGAAGATCAGTCCCTAGCTGAGTTATTAACTTAATTTAGAGATGTCATGCAAGAATACTGGTGTACACCCACACTGGATTTGCTCGGCAAGTTTGAATCCATTGAAAAAACTGCATATATGCGCATGTTTGTGCTGTTGAGAGGTGTCTGCACATATATACAGTTTTCTCAATGGATTTGAACTTGCTGAGCAAATTCAGTGTGGGTATGCACTGGTATTCTTGTGTGACATCTCTAACTTAAGTAACAGCTAGAAGGGCCCCAAGTCAAGGCATGTTGCAAGCCCCAGCACTAAGCACCTGACTTACCTGCTGTGGACAGCAGCTTACTCAGCAACAGGAGTCCATCAGCCACAAGCACATATGTTCATATGGTGTCAAGCCACAAAACAGTAGACACACACAAGGCATCAAGCTTACACAAGCCATGTGTCAGTAGTAGTCAGGATATAGTCCAGACCCATTATGGGCATTAGCCACTTGTAAAGCAAAGTCAGATGGCCACTTTGAGAGGTTGTGACATTGTAGAGCAAGCTTCCCACTGGTCCATGGCAATAACAATCCTTTCACCAAAGGAACAATCCATTAACATGTCCAAACCACCATCAAGACCAACCTCTCAACCTGAAGAGGAGTCAGGGATACCAAGAAGGGTAACAAGGAGTATATTGGCACATGGGACACCCTTGGTGCAACCCAGGGACCACCCAGAACAAACCACCCCCCTACACAAGAACCCTCAAGACCACCAACCACTGAACCACAGGAAGAAACACCAGGGTGTTATGACCCGCCTAGCAGACATAACCTAACAACCAAATATTGTACAGATTTATGGCATTTTTCCCGAAGCAGAACAAACCATAAACAGGATCACGTGATCTCGGCGCTTACCTAACGATTAAGCGCCGGTGGTTACCCTGAACTCGCTCCAGCGTTTCTCTCCCATGTTACCTGGAGCGAGGAGCGAGTTGTCACGTGACCTCGGCGCTTATTCAGCGATTAAGCGCCGGGTGCTTAAGTCCAAAAGGTCACATGACCCTCGGACCTCGCGCGGCTCTATAAGATTCGGAGCCGCACAAACTTAAGACAAACAATTACCTAACCCATAGTACTGTACATAACCTACACCTAATGCGGAGTGTGCTTAGATAATACGTCCGCAGCCACCGCAGCCACAGGTATATATAAGGAGGATAAAGCAAGACTGGATGCCTCAGCTTGCTTTATCTCGTCAACCACCATAGACCATAGCAAACACTGTAACTAGAACACTCAATACATACAGCATAGCACCAAACCGTCAACTCAGCCACTACTTAAGTGCTCCACAAGGGAGCCTCCAGAGGGTCACGACATTATAAAGCAAGCTCTTAACTTAACTAGTGGCGAACCTAAGTATACTGCACAGATACTAAGGGCTGAGTACACGAGAAAACCAGCTAACTCCTGTGATACATAAGAGAACAAAGAAACTATGTCACAGAGACCACAAACTCGATCTCAAAGCAGAGTGGCAAATAGTAGGCCACAATCACCCAAACCCATTGCTTCCCCAGAGGCTGAAGGTAACCCAGATGAGACCCTCCAAGGAATGCCAGGGGGGTTGCCACAAAACCCACGACCAGTGGCTCAACCCAACCCCACTCGGGCCCCCATCCTGGGAGGGGAAATAGGGGGAATACCACTCCGCAGCCCTCAACCGCCAATTCACCTGATAAATCCAGACCCAGAAGATATCTCAAATCCAGAGAGGGATGAGGTAGAAGATATGACCCGAACCATATACGAACAAGGCACGGCCTTGGCGGAAGAGGCAAGGACACAACCCCAGCCAGGTCCCGGAACCATAGCCACTGCCAACCCTATTCACACCATTGCCACAGCCATCAGGGCGGGGCTCAAGGAACTTAGAGACAATAATCATAGGGAACTAGAAAAGGCAATCACGGGTATAAATCAGTGTCAAATATCACTAACCCGACAAGAAGGAAACGTGGACTGGATGGTAAGGTCTATGGAAACATCCAACAAAAATGTCCTCTATGTGGCAAAGAACCAGGACGACCTAAAAGCAGAAATGGGGAACCTGATAAAAGAATTAAAGGACATCTCCATGGAAATAAACCGGGTACTGGGAATGCAAGAGCGAAAGCTCGAAAGCTTAGAGAAGAAAACCGAAAACACAGGGGAGATCCTAATCGCACTAGAACAACGGGTAACCGATCTAGGAAATGAGCTCCGGAAAACAACTGAAGCAGGAAGGCCAAGGGAAAGGACAGAAGAAACCAGGGGAAGAACTAGGGTGGTCATAGGAAGCCCCTCACGATCCCCCTCAGCCTCCCCAGTACGAACACCTTTTCTGGGAAGAACCTTCCAGGCTGAGTCCACAATAAGACCCCGAACAGAACCTCCATCCCAAGCAAACCAACCTACCCTTGCTGCAAACCACACTCCTAAGGAGGCGAGACTAGGGAGACCCAGCAAATTTAATGGGAAAAAGGGGAAGGAAGCAGAGAACTTCATAATCAGCATGGAACTTTTCTTTGCTGACTATGACGAATCAGCCTTTGATGACCGAAAAAAGATATCTGCTGTGCTAATGAACATGGAGGATGGGGAAGCAGCAAACTGGGCACAACCTTACCGCCGGAAACTACTAGCAGGCGAACACACAGGTATTCTTGCATCCTGGAAGGATTTCAGGAAGGGATTCCTGGATGCTTTTAATGACCCAGTCATAAAGGAAAAGACCATCCGGAAACTAAGGAAATTAACACAGACCAAGAGTGCATTGGATTATGCTACCCAATTCCGGATCCTGATCCAAGAGGTAGACTGGAACCAGGAAGCCTCAAGGACCAATTCAGGGAAGGGTTAAAACCCGAAGTACGACAAGAGATCTTAAGGATTGAAGTACTGGCAAATGAGGCTGAAGGTCCATCATATACCTTAGATCAATTAATTGACTTTGCCTGCAAAATGGATGACATGCAGTTTGCAAACCAGAAAATGAATACAAGGACCAGCAACTCATCAAATTCAACCTGGGCACCAGCGAAATACAAACAAGGGGGAAACAAGCCTTTAGGGACCAGCGGCAAACAGGGGAATACCCAAACCAACAACATGGTAAGGATACCAAACAGTGAAAAGGACAGGCGAAGGAAAGAAGGACTCTGTATCAAATGCGGTAAATCAGGGCATGTCCTGAAGGAGTGCCGAGGCCAGTGGACCTACGACAAAGCTAAGATACAAGGGAAGGCCAGCAGACAAGTTGAGGAAGAAAGCAGCTCTGAGTCGGAAAACTAATTGGTCCTACCACTTCCATGTTGGAGGACCCCAATATAACCCCTACCGCAGATGTATGTTACCTCAAGAAGTCTAGTAATCAATCAATAATATACACTACGGTAGAGGGAATCATGGAACCAGCTAAACGCTGATTGACTCAGGATCTTCAACCAACTTCATCGATAAGGCCTATTCAAGGGAAAAAGGGATTCCAACCACTCCCCTCAAACACAAGAAATCAATTGTGGCCATTGATGGAAATGAAATCAAGGATGCCATAGAAGAAAGGGCAGAACTAAACATCGAAGTGGAAGGGAAGACACTAAAATGCTCCCTTTATGTAATGACCCTAGGTGACACAGACATAGTCCTAGGGAAAGAATGGCTTGAAGAAGCAGAACCTATCATAGATTGGAAAGACCTTACCATCTCATACCCAGACGAAATCAAGGCAAGGGCAGCAAGTGAAAGCCTACAAATCCCAGAAGAATTTAGGGATTTTGAAGACCTATTTGGGGAAGAAGGTTTCCGAGAACTTCCACCCCACCGAGGTAACCTAGACTTCAAAATGGACCTGATCGAGGGAGCGGAGCTGCCAAAGCCTGCAAAGAGGTACAGTATGTCACCAGCAGAAACAAAGGCGCTCAGGGAGTACCTAGAGGAGGAACTAAGAAACGGGAAAATAAGGCCCAGCCAGTCAGTTGTAGCTGCACCCTGTTTCTATGTGAACAAAGCAGATGGAGGGCTTAGGTTGGTAGTCGACTACCGTAAGATGAATGACATCACCAAGCCAGACAGGTTTCCACTTCCAATCCAAATAGAATTGATTGAGAGACTGAAGGATGCAACCATCTATTCAAAAATGGATGTTCGATGGGGGTTCAACAACATCAGGGTAAAAGAGGGAGACGAATGGAAAACAGCTTTCAGGACAGGAGAAGGCCAGTTTGAATGCTTGGTCATGCCATTCGGAGTAAAAGAAGGACCAAGAACCTTTACCAGGTTCATGATGGAAAAGTTCCGTGATATAATAGACGATTATGTGGTAATCTACATGGACGATGTACTAGTGTTTTCCAGAAACAGGGAAGAACACGTACAACATGTCAGGGAAGTGTTAAGAAGAATGAGGGAAAACCACCTCTTCCTCAAACCACACAAGTGTCAGTTCTTGTGAAGGAGGTAAGCTTCATTGGAATTGTCATATCCCCAGAAGGGATATCGATGGAAAAGGAAAAGGTAAAGGCAGTTCTAGAATGGCCAGAACCTAACACAGTAAAAGAAGTCCAAGCCTTCCTAGGCTTCGTGGGGTTCTATAGAAGGTGGATAGAGAAGTTTAGTACCTTAGCCAAACCCCTCACAGATCTCACCCAAAAAGATGTCAAATTCCTGTGGGAAAGAAAACAACAGGAAGCATTTGAAGCTATCAAAGAAGCAGTAGCAAGAGAACCGGTCCTGATCCACCCAAACCCAAACAGGCCATACATACTGGAAACAGACGCCTCAGGAGTGGCCATGGGGGCGGTACTAAGCCAAAAGGGTGATGACAACCGATTGCATCCAATTGCCTTCCTATCGAAGAGCTTCACCCCACCAGAGAAAAATTATGACACCTACGACAAGGAGTTGCTTGCAATTGTTAGGTCCTTAGAGCACTGGAGGTTATACTTAGAAGGGACAGAGGAACCTATTGTGATATACACTGACCATAGGAACCTCCAGTACTGGCAAAATGCCCAGATGTGGAATAGAAGGCATGCCAGATGGTATCTCACTCTGGCACCCTTCAATTTTCAGATTGTGTAGACCAGGGAAACTCTCACAGAAGCCAGATGCCCTTTCCAGAAGGAGCGACCATGGGGATACCCCTATGGAACCACAGATCATGATTCCAGAAGAAAGGTTCATAGGTTTCATGGCAGAAGTACAGGGGAATTTCTGGGAAGAGCTTAAAGAAGCTCAGGAAGAAGACGAATCTATCAGATCCTTAAGGCTGAGTGTGGCAAATAAGGAACAACTACCGCCCTCAGTACAGAAGGAATTTAGACGGTATGAAATGAAGGAGGGCCTATTAAGGTATGACGATAGGCTCTACATCCCAGATGACAAGGACTTGAGGTTGAGTCTCCTTGAGGAGTGCCATGACGCCCCAGTGGCAGGTCATCAGGGACAAGCCCGAACACTAGAATTACTATCAAGGGATTACTATTGGCCAGGAATGAAGGCCCAAGTAAACCGATACGTGGAATCTTGTGAAACGTGTCAAAGAAGCAAAGGACACAAACAAGGCACCCCTGAAGTCCTTACCAATCCCATGGAAACCATGGGCAGATGTCGCATATGATTTCATCGTCAAATTACCTGTCTCAAAGGGGTACGACAGTATTTGACAGTTGTAGATCGCTTCTCCGGCAGGCCCATTTTGTACCATGTCTGGAGAGCACCAATGCAGAAGAACTGGCAGAAATATTCATAAGGGAAGTATGGAGACATCACGGGACCCCAGAAACCACTGTCTCAGACCGAGGGCCAACCTTTAACAGCCAATTCCTAAAGCCCTATACAAAGGAATTGGGACAAAGCCCAGATTCTCCACTGCTTTCCATCCAGAAACAGATGGTCTGTCGGAAAGGACAAATCAATGGGTAGAAGGGTTCTTAAGAACCTTCTGCAATTATAGACAAGATGATTGGGTAAAATGGTTACCCATTGCCGAATTCTGCCATAACAACCACGTAAATGCTACAACAGGACAAACCCCATTTGAAACAGTATATGGAAAAAACCCAAGATGGGTTGTCCGAGAGGGAGAAGAACCATCTGAGGCACCCGCTGCAGACAACATGCGTAATCAAATGGAAAAGGTATGGGATGAGGCAAGAGCCTCAATGGAATTACACCAACAAATGGAAAAGAAAGGGAGGGAATTCAAGGTAGGAGACAAGGTTTGGCTGCTCCTAACAAACCTCTCGTCCAAGAGACCCTCCAAGAAACTGGACAACCGAAAAGGGGGGCCCTTTGAAATCACAGAAAAGATCTCATCCCATGCATATCGCCTGGACCTACCTAAAACATACGTGTACACAATGTATTCCATGTAAATCTCCTCTCGCCATTCACAGAAGATAAAGACTTCCGAAGAAGGCAGGCCAACCACCACCAATCATAACGGAAAAAGGAGAGGAGGAATACAAGGTGGACCACATTGCAAATTATGAATGGCGGAATGGCAAGCTGTTTTACCAAATCAGATGGAAGGGCTACGACCCAATAGAAGACACAATGGAACGTGCCAGCAAGTTTGCTGACATGAAAGAGGTTCTAAATGACTTGCAAAGGCGCTTACCAGACGCACCAATGCCAGTCAAGACAAGTCAGCACTCAGGTGACTCGAAAGGCAGGCCAAAGAGAACCAAACGAGGATCTGGAAAGCTTTAAAAAGAGCCATCCAGGATACCCAAGAAAAGCCAGAGCCCGCTCTACTACCTCTCTTGCACCACAACACACCTGCAAAAAAAAAACCCCAAAACATGCCTTTCGTCACTCACCCAATTGCACATCCCAACCATTACACCCCACTTGCCGAAAATCAGGTGGCCCCACTTCGGCAGCCACCCACCACCAGGCGGCCAGCACCCTACCCTGGCAGGGAAAATCATCCTAAACCAGGGATGTACTGCTCCAGTGTGGAAGACGCCCAGAGGTATGCCGAACAACTGTTGCCAGGGGCTAACCTAGTGTACATCCCAAAGAAGTTAAGGGATGAAAGGAACTGGATTGACGATGACAAGTACCTGGATCCCAGGTTAGGGGTCCTGACATGGCATGGAAGCTGGAAGCCAACAACGAGAAACGCCTTGTTAAGAACACCAATGTATGTCGTCGACAATATTGTGGGACCCACAGTCGACGTGGTGACCAAGGCAGCAAGGCAACAGAGGAGGGCCACAGGCCAAATGGCAGACAGAGGGGACTGGGAGGTGGAGCGCCAGGCAAAGGCACTGTTGGAGCAGTGGAAGCTGGCACCGGCGGCACCGTATGTGGGACTGCTTGAGGCCACTACCACTGATGAAATGTTTACTGCCATCAGGTTGAAGGAAGCAAACTTGGCCGACTTCCGTAACTGGGTGAAGGTACGCCCAAACCTGCACGGTTACGACACAGATATGTCGAGCCTCACGGCAAGCCTGGAGTCCCTGGTGGTGAAGGAGGAGGAGCCGAGAGTAACGATAAAGGAACCAACCCCGGACCCGGCCCAAGAGGGAGTCCAAACGGATTGGGCCAAATGGGAGGATGAGCTGGCGGGCGCCTTGGAGGAAGTGCCCCTGCTGGCCCCGGAGCCCCTGTGATTATCGGGCCTATCACACGTTTTTTTGGAATGTCTTAAGAATAATTTTCATAATCATATAATAATACATTTCAAAATGTTTCTATTTTTTCTTGCCCTTGAGGGGCCGGGTATAGGGTTTTTTTGCCTTCTTATCCTTCCTAGTAGTACGGGCCGCAGAACCACCGGCCCGGTTCTCAGGCAACAGCCAGGGGGCCTCCCCCCCTGGGAGATCGGCCATATAGTTCTGGAAACATCCAGAACCAGAAGCCGCAAAGGGTGAGGCCTCATCAAACAAGGGGCGAGCCCTCCTCAAAAAACTCAGCAAGGCAGCCTGGTGGCCGCTCCTCAAAGGCAGTCCTGATCAACGAAGCGCCCAGACACGCTCAAGGGTGGCCTCATGGGCCCGACCATCAAGGAGGATGCGCTCTTCTACAGAACAAGTTAGCTACGTGAGAACGATGAAGAACAAACACACATACCTGGCACCCCACAGAAGAACCAGTCCCCAACACCTTGATAGAAGTCTTCAAGGGAGGCGTCGCACACGGCATCACAGTAGGCGCAGTACTCCCCCTCAGGGAGAGACCAGCAGGTGCAGTCAAGGGGATTGTAGTTAAGGGAAATAACACGCATAGTAAAGATGGGATGAGGAAGGAAAACAACAAAACCACAAACATTAAAAAATCACGGTGCAACAAAATAACTTGCACAAACATCAAAACAAGGTCTGGTCAGGTGACACCAACAGACATGTGACCATCTGCCAGAAAACAAACAACAAAGCACGGGAATCACATGACCTAGCCTAGTCACGTGACCACCTGCCAGAAAACAAACAACAAAGCACAGGAATCACATGACCTAGCCTAGTCACGTGAATATACGCTATCCCCTAACTACCAGAGGGGTCGGAGAGGGGGCACCGACTGAAGTGGGGGAGTGGAGGCCCTGAGCGTAGCAAGGATCAAGGCTGACGCAGAGGAACGGATGGGAGGGCACCCCTCGGAGATGCGTCATCACCAAAATAAGGTCATGTGATCACAACAAATGCAAGACGGAGTCATGTGACAATCAAAATGGACCTTGCAGCTTATATAGACAAGCACAAGCCCGAGATAACCCGCACTCTCATGCTCTCTTCCCAGTCCCCAAATACCTCTAAAACTGTAAACGATGCTAAGCGGAAATGGATCGAACGCGGCAACACCCCAGCCAAGCGGATCAAGCGAAGGGCGGAGGTCGGCGTCGCCATCGCCAGTGCCCTCGGTATCAAGCCGAGCCCCCTCACCCGCTTCTATGCGGCCTACGCCGACGGATCGAGGGTCCGAAGAGCTGACCGAAACCGCGCCGGCCCCTCGGTTCCGCGTCCAGACCAGGGCGGTGCTGCTGACCTGGTCGAAGCTACGCGATCAGCCCTCAAGTGGGCTCGTCGCCCGATACGAGGCGTTCTGCCGCCAACGGCCAAATCATTGGGCGACTTTGGTGGTGGTGGAACGCCACAACCCCGAGGAACCGAACTACGACCCGGCCCGGCCCCTCCATGTCCACGCCCTCTCCATCAGTCAGGAGCGGAAGGGCGGCTGGAACACCCAGAACACCCGGTTCTGGGACTTCGAGGGGCAACACCCCAACATCCTGCCGAAGGACCTCAAGGACGGACCAGGAGGCAACCCTGCAAGGGAGGCTTTCAACTACCTCTGGAAGGATGTCGGAGCTAACGGCGAGGAGGTAGAGGAGCTGATGGCGGGGGACCTGACCTTGGAAAGGTTAGAGGAAATCCTGGTGAAGGGAAAGGGCAGGAAAAGGTCAAGGGCGGAGGCGGACCTGGAGGACGGGGCGGAGATTGTTGCCTCAGCGACAAAAAAAGAATACTACCAGGCATTCAAGCGCCTGCGCCCCCTCCAGATGGTGACGACGTGGAACTCGGTACGAGCATATGCTGAGTACACGTATAAGGAGGACCGGGGATGCATGCCTGCAATCCCGGTGGAGTTGGAAGTCCCAGAAGACCGGGCGCACATCGACAGGGCGGACCGATGGTTTGCGGAAGAGGCTGAGAAGAGAGGGAGGGGCGTGCGCCATCGCATCCTGGTGATTGAAGGCGAAACAGGAACTGGGAAGACGGCGTATGCACGATCCAAGGGCTCCCATAGCCGGATGTGCAATGTCTGGAACGTGGGGAATCTGTCGGAGGACGCCGACATCTGGATCCTGGATGACATGGTCCAGTCAAACAGGAAGTACTCGCTCAAAGCCCTGAGCCAGTATGAAGCAGACTTCACAGGCAGATATGCTCATGTGAAGTCAATGAAGGTATGGCCGACAGTGATCCTGGGGAATAGCTGGTCGGCCATAATGAAGTGTTGGACGGATGTAGAGGGGGAAGAAGGGGACTTATGGGTATCCAAGAACGTAGACTGGGTATACTCAGGAGGGAAGCCATTTTTTATTTTTCCTTAAAAATAAAAATAAATTATCTTTGTATAAGCTTGTTTTATTCACAGACCATGTGTCGAGAAGTAAGCTTAAACAAGGAAATAAGCAAGGAGAAAGTAATCTCATGTAGCGTAGAGGTTAAGGGGTCTAGCCTGACTCATCATCTCCTAGCTAATCAATTACACATTGAACGGAAGGTCGTTGGTTTGAGTCCAGCACCCTTAACCTCCTCGATATATGAGATACCTTTTAGAAACTTTTAGAACCCAGAAAAGAAACATGCCTCGAGATCCCCCAAGACATGTCCAAAGGGGGGGATAATGTTATGACCCGCCTAGCAGACATAACCTAACAACCAAATATTGTACAGATTTATGGCATTTTTCCCGAAGTGGAACAAACCATAAACAGGATCACGTGATCTCGGTGCTTACCTAACAATTAAGCGCCGGTGGTTACCCTGAACTCGCTCCAGCGTTTCTCTCCCATGTTACCTGGAGCGAGGAGCGAGTTGTCACGTGATCTCGGCGCTTATTCAGCGATTAAGCGCCGGGTGCTTAAGTCCAAAAAGGTCACATGACCCTCGGACCTCGCGCGGCTCTATAAGATTTGGAGCCGCACAAATTTAAGACAAACAATTACCTAACCCATAGTACTGTACATAACCTACACCTACTGCGGAGTGTGCTTAGATAATACGTCCGCAGCCACCACAGCCACAGGTATATATAAGGAGGATAAAGCAAGACTGGATGCCTCAGCTTGCTTTATCTTGTCAACCACCATAGACCATAGCAAAACACTGTAACTAGAACGCTCAATACATACTGCATAGCACCAAACCGTCAATGCAGCCACTACTTAAGTGCTCCACAAGGGAGCCTCCAGAGGGTCACGACACAGGGGTAATCACCCCCATAGCCAGGCAGGTGAACAAAATTCATCCCATCATTGATGAAATAATCAAAGAACCACAAGATTCCCATCAAGGATAAGCACTTGAAACCCGTTTGTTCTGGAGATTCCAGGTGCACAAATTGCAGCCATCATTTCAAAATACAATATAATTCATTAGGAATATCAGATTAAAACATCCTGATAAGGGGATGCTAACATGACCAGGATTTTTCTGATTTTGGTTGGACCTAGTGAGAGATAAAATTGTACCTGCTGCTCATACAGCCATATTGGAACTTGTCTTCAAATTCTCCTAGATGTGTAAATTCCAGGTATATAGTTGGAAACACAGTTTTTCATAGCAAAATAGGAAATTTCTGCATACAGTGGGCTCACAGAGAAGCTCCTTTGAATCTGCTGTGTCCTCAACTGTAGAAAGCAACCCGAGCAAGCTGGCTCAACTTCAAAACTTGAGCAATGCATACCTCAGCCTTTTTGAGTGTCTAGGGGGTAAATAATCTATTCAAAAGGCTATTGATCTACAAAAGCTTGTGCTTTCATTAACTCAAGAAGGCAACCCAGATAGAACTGAATGGATGAGTGTGCTTGGAAGCTCATATAATGACCTGTTCACATCTTTTGGTAACCCCAAAAACCTCACAACTTTGGTCTCTTACTATGAGCATGTCCTTGCTTTATGGCCAAAAGGTTTGCAAGGGAGGTCAAGCTTACTGAGTGACCTTGGGGTGCTTATCAGGATCTCTTTGATCAGGGAGGTACTCAAGTGGATATTAAAATGTTGATTGAATATCACCATTAAGCTGTGGACAAGGGTTCAAGCAACAATTTTTGGATGCTGGGTTACCTTTGTGCTCTTGGAAGTGCCTACCTGTGTTTTTTCAAGTGCTTGAAAAGTATTGAACATCTTGATCAAGCAATCCAATATCTGCCATCAATCAAATGACATTGTCAGAGCTACAACCTGAAGAGTAATGTCAAACACCTAAGTGGCAATGACAAGCCTATGGGCAGTGATGCTGGAGGCTGTACTGACAACATCTAAGGTAGGATGTGCAGTGAGGGTGCAATAAGATGCAAGGAGGTAGAAGTAGGTGTGCTTGTCCTTAAGAGACTGGGCAGGGACTGTGGACTGTAAGTCACACAGGTAGTAGAGGGGATACGACAGGAGGTCGAGTTCTGAGGCTTAAGGCTCTCAGACTCTCCCTTATATATTCATACAATGAGCTATATCAAATACACATATGGTGCAAGACAACTATTATAAGATGTAAGAATGGTGCCATGTAACAGAATATTCCAGAAGGTACAAACAGAATGTAAACAACAACAAGGTCACATGATCATGTAAGTAATTCTATGCATATATCCAATTAAACAGGACTTGTCCAAAAATATGAGAAAGAGAGATGTATAAAATATAGGAAAATCATAATAAAATCTGCATCATGGTCTAGGCCATGACACTTCCCCCCCATCAAGGTCCAAGTGCATTGGGATGGAGTCGGTGGAATTCTTTTACTTGTTGTTATGGGTCAGGGTACACTTGAATATCTAGAGCTTAAGCAAATGTAGATATGTTAGTATACACTAATTGTACTCAATACTTCTTAGACTAGAGTAAGAAGGCTCAAAGTAGTTGCAATGCAATCAAGTAACACTCAAGGTAGTCTTAATCTTTCACAGTGTAAACTGACTAATTTATAGGTATAAAGAGCAAGACTACTATGGTCAGGTTCCCTTAGATATCTTAAATGTAGTTCAGCCCTAGTCACTTGGACTAACTGATACTAATCTTAATTCTAGACTTAAGCAATAGCTTATAGGATAGATGGTGGGCTGCCTAATGTGTGTACTTCCTCAGCTACAGGTGCTTAAATCTCCTCTAATAGCTGGTACTTAATGTCATGCTCAATCAGGCAATATTGTATCCTTATATATCTCTGTATATAAGATACAACAAATCAGAAAATATATAACTAATATGGTACTTTATTCCTCAGTACTAGTTATATAAGAAATCACACACAGACAAGAGAAAATAGAAAGAGAAAAGAAACCAATAACCAGTCTGGGTTGAGTAGAGTAGGAAGGAGGTGGTCTGGAAGGGCCTCAGAGGAGGTCCTTTTATACCCTGAGGAGGGCATTCCAGAGCCAAATAGATACATGCATGCCAGTGCGATCATCAAAAGAGGGTACTGCTATACTTGGGGTACACCCTAGCCCAGTATAGGATAAAAGAGTAAAGACAGGGTGTGGATCAAAGGCATTGATGCATCTGAGACCTGCTATTGGCTTGTAGATCATATTATCATAGTATATACATTTAATGAATGGAGGCTACATCTCAGTGAGTCATAAGGTGAGTCAGAGAAGCTTCTGGATCAATTTGGGAAGCTCTCCTGGCTCACTGGAGTCATTAGATCTTGATTGATGGTCCAGCAAGATTCTAATGATCTTCGGGCCTTTCCGGCGCGAGGATTCGGTGGATCGCGACGATCTTCGGGCAGCAGATACCGCCAAAGATTAGCTATCGATAGAGCACAAGATCGCTTTGATAGCGTAAGCGGTTGCCGAGATATGAGCGGTGCGATGTTGTAATCAATATCTCCTGATAAGAGGAAATATCGCAACCTCTGTATCTCTCCGAGATCTTATCGTAAAAACTTAATAAAATATGCGTTGGAGAGCGGGAAATTTGTACTATTTAATGGAATGGAAGATAGTACAATTTAGAGCACATACAAATTCAAGTATTTCACAATTTAATTACAGAGGCATTGCTTGAAGTTGGCAGAGCAGACTAAAATAATAGAAAATGTTAGTGATCCATAACATTCTGCCATAGGCAATGCTGCTACCCAATCTGTCTGTCTATGATTTATGTTGTGGCAAAGATATATTTTGACAAATTGGTTAAGTCTTTCGCTTTGCCTGTCAACCTGTGGTCTGTACGCTGTAGAGTAATGTGGTTCAATGTTTAGGCATTTGTACAGTTGGCAGAGGAATTTGGCATTGAAGTTAGGGCCTTGGTCAGATATGGTTTTTTGGGGTAATCTGTGTAGTTTCCAGACAAAGTTTACAAATAGATTTGCAATGTCTACTGCAGTGGCTCCTGAGTGTGTGGGGATAAAGTGTACCATTTTTGATAATTGGTCCACCACTGTGAGTATTGCATCATATCCTTCTGACATTGGTAATCCAGTGATCAAGTTGTAGGTGATTTCCTCCCAGGGTTTATTTGGTAAGTCTATGGGTTGTAGGAGACCAGGAGGGGCTTGATTTGAATGCTTGTTCCAGATACACAAGTCGCATGCCTGAATATAATTAACAACAGATTTTTTCATTCCGGACCAATAGTAATCTTGAGATAGGAGATCTAGTGTCCTGAAATGCCCTGGATGCCCTGCTGCAGGATTGTCATGCTGGCTTTCTATGACTACTTGTCTGATTTCTGACTTGTTTGGTACATATATGCAGTCGTGGTAGTACAACAAGTCATCTTCTAGACACCAGCCTTTAACCAGAATGTTATCCTCAAGGGACTTTAGAATCTTTGATACAGTCTTATCATCTGGTAACACATCCCTGATTAGATCATTGAGGGAATGGTCAGTGAGAATTGCTGAAATGAAAAGCTTGGGGCTGATAAGCGGCGGGGTTTCACCCCCCTCTTTAGCTGCCTCTCTCCAAAGTGATTCTTGTCAAGATAGTATATCAGCTTTTCCGTTTTGTGCCCCTTTTCTGTACTTGATTCTGTAATTGTAGTTGGCCAGGAAGCCCATCCACCTTGCTTGTCTCTGGTTTAAGTCCCTTTTTGTCTGGAAGAACTCTAGATTTTTGTGGTCTGAGAGTACCAAGACAGGGATTTCAGATCCTTCAAGCAAGTGATGCCATTCTTTGAATGCTCATATCATAGCCAGTAATTCTTTATCATGTATATCATAGTTTTGTTCAGCTGGTGATAGAGTTTTGGAATAGAAGGCTACTGGATGTAATTTACCATCTTTGCCATACTGGTTAAGAATAGCTCCAGTGGCAAAGTTGGATGCATCACATTCCAGTATAAATTCCTTTGTGACATCTGGTTGGATTAAGACAGGAGATTCAACTAGTGCTTTTTTCAGAATTTGGAAAGATGCTTCCTCATTCTTACCCCATCGCCAAGGGACATCTTTATGCAAGAGCTGGTACATAGGCCAAGCTTGTCCTGCAAAGTCCTCTATGAAGCAGCGATAGTAGTTGAAAAACCCTAGTGCTTCCTGCACTTCCTTTATGGTACGTGGTGTTTCCCAATTAACCACTTGTGTGACCTTTTTAGGGTCTGTTTTGACTCCTTCACCGTTGGCAATTACACCTAGGTATTCCACTTCAGAAGCATTGAAGACACATTTTTCCAGGTTGCAGTATAGCTGGTGTTTCCTAAGTCGGGATAACACCTCCTGAATGTGCTTCATGTGATCCTCAGGGTTTTTAGAAAATATAAGTATGTTGTCAAGGTATACTATAACTGTCATGGCCTAGACCATGAGCACAATTTTATTATGAATTTTCTATATTTTATAACTTCCTTTTACGATACTTTGGACAAGTCCCGTTTATTCAGATATATGCGGTTTATTTACCTTCATGTCACATGACCCTGTTGTTGTTGACTCAATGTTTGGTGTTACCGGAATGTTCTGTAGTGACGTGGCACTGTTAGCTTCTTATTGGTCCTGGTATTTGATTTGTACTGCCTCGGCCATGAATATATAAGGGAGAGTCTGAGAGCCTTAAGCCTCAGAACTTGACCTCCTGTCGTACCCCTTCTACTACCTGTGTGACTTACCAGTCCATAGTCCCTGCCCAGTCCTCTTAAGGACAAGTGCACCTACTACCCTACTCCCTTGCGTCTTATCGCACCTTCACTGCACGTCCCACCTTAGACGTTGTCAGTAAAGCCTCCGGCATCGCTGCCCATAGGCTTGTCATCACCACTTAGGTGTTTGACAATACTGTTCAGGTCGTAGCTCTGACAATAACTGACACATCTAGTAAATCCCTGAAGATTTTGTTCATGATGTTCTGGAAGGTGGCTGGAGCGTTACAAAGACCAAACAGCATGACCAAGTATTTGAATAGACTGTGTTTTGTTTTAAACACTGTTTTCCATTCATCTCCTTCTTTAATTCTGACCAGTTTATAGCCAGATTTAAGGTCCAGAGTTGTGAATACATGTGCTCCTCTCAATTTCTCTACCAAGGTGGAAATAAGAGGTATGGGATACATGTTTTGTACTGTGTTGGAATTAAGTGAACGATAATCAACACACATCCTTCTTTTGCCATTCTTTTTAGGAACAAAGATTACTGGAGAGCTGTATTGTGATTTGGAGGGTCTGATCAACCCTTTGTCCAACTGCTCTTTGAGTATTCTCCTTAATTCCTTGTCATCCAAAGGGCAAAGGGGGTATAATGGTCCTTTTACTGGTGCATTTTGATCCTTGAGGACTATCTCAAGGTCATATGGACAGTGAGGAGGTAACTCTGTCACTTTGTCCTCAGAAAATATGTCTGCATAGTCTGGGAGTTCCTCTGGGATGCCTTCAAGTGGTTTTGATACCACAACACCTCCAGGGTCCCTAGGGATGCCTTCAAGAGGTTGGTAAGCCTTGACACCTCCTAGGTTTTTGTCAAATGGGTCAAGGACACCACCAACATTGCCAGGAACTACATTAGAAGCAGGGACGCAATTTTTTATACAAAAGTTTGAGTCAAAGGTAACACATTTGTTTGGCCAGTCAATATTTGGATTATGTAATTTGAGCCATGACATTCCTAGTACTAAAGTGTGTCTACCTATGTCTGCTACATTACAAACCAATTGTTTTTTATGACTACCTATTTCTAGAATAAAAACACATTCTGTATCAACAATACCAGAAGAGATTTCACAACCATCAATAACTTTTAATCTTTTTGGATTTTTCTTTTTGTAAGTGGGTATTCAATATTGTTTGACTAGGCGTGGGTGTATAAAGCATGAGGATGCACCTGAGTCAATCATTGCCCAACCATGCATGGTTTGCATATGGTTGATGCTTTTATTTTCTGGAGTGGACAGGACTTGAGATGCAACAAAATATATATTTAAAGGGGACATGTTGTCTACAGCATATATTTCAAAGTCTGTACTGGTTTCGCTTGATACATTTGCCCTTTCAATGTTCAAGCATCCTTGTTTTCCAACTCATCACCAGAAAGAGAAGCAGCTTGCCCAGAATAAGTTTTGGAGGGACAAGCACTGGAATAATGGCCACAACCACCACAAGTGCTGCATATAACAGGCTTTTTTCCTTTCCCAGCTGAATCTAAATCCATGGGTCCAGGACCAGAACCTTTAGCCAGGGTAGGAGCTGAGGGAGCAACAACGATCAGATGCAAATCTTTTTGGATTTGTTTAAATGTGGTTTCTTCAGATGATCCATCATTCCATTTGATTGTGGGAATCAACTGCCCTTTGGCATTGCAGTTTATAGCCGAAATTGTTCCTTTGTGAGCCTTACCATCTGGACCAAGCGTGTACACCTTTTCCCCAACAGACATCTTTTCCCTGGCCTGGCCTTTGGGAGGAGCTGCTGATGGCAAGGTGGAAGCTTTGGTGGAGGTGCTAGCCACATTGGAAGAGGAAGAGTTTTTCAAAGATGGGTTTTCGGCCTGGAACAACTCAATCCACTGATCAATTCAGAGTGCCTTGTCTGCAAGAGTTTGCAAAGTGACATTGGCAGCCATGTGGTTGTAATCTTGGGCCAAAAGGAACTCCTTGATTTTGACTGTTAGTCCATTGTAGAAATGATTGCGAAGAGATGTGTCATTGTAGCTGAGACCCTGGGAATATGTCTGGAAGTCCTTGAAGTATTCTTGGACCAAATTCTTTTGTTTGAGCAATTTGAATTTCACCCTGAAATTTTTGGTCTTGTTGGTGACATTCCAGCAAGTGTTAAATTGGGTCCAGAAATCATTGACATTATGAAGCCAAGTGACTGGATTGCCATTGATAATGTTGTCTTCCAAATAGGGTTCCAGCCACTTGTGGGCTTTGCCATCCAGGCAGGAGATGATGTATGCAATCTGCTCATCAGCAGTTGCAGAGGGATAAGAAGTCTGCAAATAATGGGCCACTGCAACCCTGAAGGATACCACTTTGTTTTTATCTGAACCATCAAATTTGGCAGGTGCCAATAACTTGGGTGCTTGAGTATGTGCAACAGAGGTGCTTGTGCCAGGTGCTTGGACTGCAGCCTGGAGCGCAACTATGTTTGTTTCAAGGTTAGATATGCCTGTATCATGGTTCTGGAGAGTGGTGTTGATAGTGGAAAGTTCGGCTGACTGTTGATTGATGAATACTGCAAGATTGTTATTTATAGCAATCAGCGTGTCCTTGATTGTGTGGGTAAATGCTAATAGATTGGCTGGATTGGTGGGTACTTGAATCTGGGTGGCATCAAACTGAATCTAGGCAGGGGCAGGGTTTGGTGCAGACATAGCTAAAAAAGGAAGTGGGATAGACAAGTATGGTAGGTGCTCTTGATGCTGGGATTTTCACTCTCAAACACTGTGGCTGCTCTGCTACCTAGCGTTGGACAATGACTACAACTAATCAACAAGCCTTTGATGGGTGTGATATAGAGCGTCTTTTTTGCAAGCAGGTAGATTGCTGTCTGCAACACATGCAGTGATGGACAAGAGTCCTAGGGTTGGGCAATAGGTACTGTCTGCCTTGTAGACACCTGTTACTGGATAGTCTCTTTCTGCTTTCAATTATTATGCAGTCCAAGCCTTTCTCCATTTCACAGTAGGCTAGTACAGGGGTACGTCTCAATCCTGAGTGATAAGGAAGAACTTGACCTAATGTCAGAGCTATGACCTGAAGAGTAACGTCAAACACCTAAGTGGCAATGACAAGCCTATGGGCAGTGATGCTGGAGGCTGTACTGACAATGTCTAAGGTAGGACATGCAGTGTGGGTGTGATAAGATGCAAGGAGGTAGAAGTAGGTGTGCTTGTCCTTAAGAGGACTGGGCAGGGACTGTGGACTGTAAGTCACACAGGTAGTAGAGGGGATATGACAGGAGGTTGAGTTCTGAGGCTTAAGGCTCTCAGACTCTCCCTTATATATTCATACAATGAGCTATATCAAATACACATATGGTGCAAGACAACTATCATACAATGTAAGAATGGTGCCACATAACAGAATATTCCAGAAGGTACAAACAGAATGTAAACAACAACAAGGTCACATGATCATGTAAATAATTCTATGCATATATCCAATTAAACAGGACTTGTCCAAAAATATGAGAAAGAGAGATGTATAAAATATAGGAAAATCATAATAAAATCTGCATCATGGTCTAGGCCATGACAGACATCATGCCTGAAGGCTAACTGTTCAAGTCTGGGCATCTTGAACAACTTGCAGTTGGGTACATGTCATGCTTTGAACACCTGCACATGGACAGCAATGCCAAAAAAAATCCAGAGATTACTTTAAGCAGGCCACAACTACGCCTGTGGGAGATTTCAAAACCCAGCTCATGTCTGGCAGGGGTTGGGTATGGGCATGTGACCAATTAGCTGAATCAAGCATCAAGGCATTTAATCACTGTATGCTATTGGTACCACAGGTTGTTTGGTTTGGGTCACCCATCTCTGCAGATTGGGAATGTCCACACTTTTTGGACAATTCCATATAAAATAGACATTTTGTCCACTTTTAGATTTTAAGTGACCTGTGGACTGTGGCATCTTCAACAAAAGCTTTACTAGGCTGGTATTCATGTTGTTGGGATTGTCCTGGTCCCAACAAATGCATTTAGAAAATGGGCAAAACACCTAATTTTAAGTATTTTGCATCACAATATGGATACATTGCCTACATAAACTGGCTGTAACAGCAAATTCAGCATCCAAAAAATTTGGATGCTCTGCTTGTGCAGAGCATCAGCCGTAGATATGAACGCATTAGCGTGGACATTCGCGATTTGACTAGAGAAGCTGCTGCTGCTGCTGCCGTTTCTGAGAAAAAGTTTGCACTTACGGTCGAATGGCTCGAAACGGGTCGAGCTCTGGTGTGGAGTCAGATGCTTCAACTGCGAGAGCCTCTTGACGATCTGGCTCAGGTCGATGACGCGCTCGCCGAGGAACTCAAACAAACCACTAGCAATATTCAGCGCAGAGCTGAATTGTCGACGTCCAGAAGGCAGCCTTTCAATGATCCTTCAAAAGACGGACAAGATCAGGAATACCGCCGCTTGGTAGATCATTGGGACGCCCTGGTTGCGAAAGCGCGCTCCCTTGCCGAGTTTCAAGACTTTCTTCAGCCAAGACGTTTCATGCATCTTCTCCCATCGGCTATAGCCAACACGGTTGTGGTCATCTATGTACATTCAAGTCGATGTGATGCGCTCGCCTTTCGGCAACATACCCTCGAAACTTTGCATATCCCTCTTCCTGATTTTTGTGCTAGCAAGGCTGCAAGCGTGCTGGACAAACTTTTACTCGCGTTGGCTGGGTCCAACAGTCGATCCCGGAATGATAGGGGGGTTTATCGTAATAAGCAGACACACGTCAAGTTGCAAGACGTTCTCTCTGCCCTGTGGACAGATGTTGCTTTACCTATAATCGAGGCATTGGGCTATACTGTGAGTACTACATACTGTCGGACTCACCAAGTTTACTAAAATCCAATGCAAGCACTCTACCGGAGGAACTGAGGAGCTACCCCGCATCACATGGTGCACTACGGGAACTCTTTCACTCTTACCACTTCACGCTGCCGGCAGTTATCACGAACCCAATTCGAGCATGTGCGATTACGTGATATCGTCTTATACCCCAAACTTGAGCGCGCTGCTACGGCCGTGCTCCAAACCATCCGAGTTCCACGGGATCCTAGCTGTAGGCCAAGCCGGTGGCGGCGCACCTCTCCCTGAAACCGTAACAGAAATTAACCACATATACGCCCACGACACACTACGACCGTTCACACGGCTCGCAAACGAGAACGCGACCGTCGATGCCGTCTTGGATGCGATTGAAAAACACAGCTGGGTTCATCTGGCCTGCCACGCCTCGCAAGATCTAGTCGATCCGAGCAGCAGTGCGTTCAAGCTCTACGACGGCGATCTGCCCTTGTCAAGAATCACCCAAAAGCCTCTCCCCCATTCGGACTTTGCGTTCTTGTCGGCTTGCGAGACAGCGATGGGCGATCGAGAGCTTCCGGACGAGGTCATCCATCTCGCCGCTGGGATGCTGACTGCAGGGTTCTCGGGCGTGATAGCTACGATGTGGTCGATCAAGGATAAAGACGCACCTTTTGTCGCCAAGGTCGTTTACGACAACATGTTTGAAACAGGCATTCCTGACAGTAGCAGGACCACGGTAGCTCTTCATCAAGCCGTCCAGGTTCTTCGGGGGCGCATTGGGACATCCGAGTTTCATCGCTGGGTCCCATACATTCATGTTGTTTTGTGAAGCTTTGCTGAATGGAGATGGTGGGTAGATATTTCTCGCGCGTGACCTTGTTCTCAATTATTTGCGCGAATGTACGTTTCCCACCTAGCCCAGCTTGGATTTTCATAAGCGGCTCGCAATCCTGTATTTTACACGTTTATATGTCACAACTCCGCCTCCTTTCACAGTCCGCACGCTGAAGATGCAATTATTGCCGTTTCACATAAAGTTGGCCGAGCGCTTATTTTTTGATCAAATACGGACAGCATTCCTGACATTCTAGATGAAGTACGAGGGTTGAGAGTAAATGAATGATACGAAAAGAATTGCATGAGTGAGTCTGATCGATTAACAGAGAAAATGAGCCTGTACAGACGGTCGAGGAAGACCTCTGTACGGTAGACTTGGAAGTCTCGAGTTTGCTCTCTGTCGATCGATTCTTTTTGTCAGTGCAGTCATTTTGGTCTCTTACACAATCACTAAATCCTGCGGGTACGCGCAAAAAACTTTCTAAAAGGTCAGTATTCATTTGATCGAACAATAAACGGTCCGCCAATTTTATGTGAAACAGCAATAACATCTGGGTATGTCGACTCGGTGCGTGATGCTCGATATAAACGGTTCAATCCATTTCCCAAACGATACATGTCACATAATACACAAAATCCCTATACAAACTCATGGCCCAACCCACACTTACGTACTCACACGCGCATACCCGCCCTTTTCGTCTTTCTTTGCATCAAACAGCGTGGAATACACATGCCCTTCTCCATCGTGCCCTTCTCCTCCAAAATGAATATCATGCACCGTGCCCCGCATGGGCACAGCACGTTTGTTCCGTCGACCGAGCACACACGAAGCGATGAGGGAGAGGAGGAGAAGCACTGTCGCGCATCCGAGGGCAACGACGGCGATCAAGAGCTGGTTCGCCCTTGTTTTGGCCTTGTCGAGTTGGGACTGGAGTTGGTTGGAGTCGTTTGATGTGGCAAGGTTGTTCGAGCCTGAGCCAGAGCCGCCGGAAGAGAGTGCTGTGAGTGAGCTCTTTGTAATTCCTTGACCAGGGAAT
Organism: Ceratorhiza oryzae-sativae; assembly: GCA_030998015.1. Lineage (NCBI taxonomy): Eukaryota > Fungi > Basidiomycota > Agaricomycetes > Cantharellales > Ceratobasidiaceae > Ceratorhiza > Ceratorhiza oryzae-sativae. The sequence continues at coordinate 56,024 of JARWMV010000039.1, read as the reverse complement.
AGGATTTGGTTTGTCTATACAATATTCGATGAGTATAATATGAAACTTGCCGCAACGGATAGTCACAACTTACGCTACAAAACTGATCCGACGAGGGAAGCGTGTTGTTGTTGAAATAGTTTTGGAGAATAGAAATCGTGCTGGATCAGGCATGAGCATCATGTGATCATGTATGCGCCCAGACAAACTCACCAGCTCGAATGCATCGCCAGGGATGTATGCTATCGTCGAGCAACGTCAGTATCGTGAGATTCCTGATGATCGACTATACGCACTCCATAGTCGTCCTGCTCGACCAGTATCGCACTGTCACCAAGCGCGTCGGCGACTTTCTTTGCCGATATATATGGTGTAATCGGGTCGGCTTCGTTTCCTATGCAAACCATCAGCAATCAACGACCTTGATCACGATCATATGAGCCTCACCTATGACAAGAATCGGGTTCGACAGATTCTTATTCCACGGTCCAGCATACCGCTCCACCGCACGAACTGGCCAACGATGGCAATAAAACCCGGCATCGCCCCACATCGGCCCAACTAGTCACTGCATCAGCCCCAAAACCAACTCTGGACACCCACACTCGAGCACACAACTCACAGACATGGCTAACTTGTCGCGTGACCCTCACGAGCTCATCAAAGACCATCCGAGTCGTAACGTTGCCCGGGTCGACGGCGTCGGCGCATGTGACGGCTTGAAAGGCATAGTCGGGCGCTGGGTCCGAGTCGTTGGTCGATAGTTGGCGAGTGTCGAGTGGATAGCGCCGGCGTATGGGGCGGGGAGATAGATTTCGCGGCTTGGCTCGTCGGGTGAGGTTGGTGTTCCAGTTGGAAGCGTTGGCGAGAAATTCGGAGATGCCCAAGAGTTGTGTAGCGAGGCCTGGCCAGCCGGTTGGTTGATACATGGCCTGAAAGACGGTGTCTACGAAGAGCACTGGGATTAAACACTATCGAGCCCAGGAGATGAGCAAGAGACTCACCGCGGACCTCGGAAGAGGAATGCTCAGCACCGGGGCCTATCGACTTTCGATAATCATATGCCCGCTGTGGAGAAAACATGAGGATTGTGCCAAGCAAAGGACGGCATGACCCACATTGATAAGGTCGAGTACCCAGCTCCGGATAGTGTCTTCCGTCGAGTCTTTGGTTGCGATTGCGCAATTGACGGGGCCGGCTGCTGCACAAGCCTGGACGAACCCGGTGAATGCTTCGTCTGTGGATTCGACCGAGACGGACCAAAACTAGTACGGATCCGGCTCAGTCGCAAAATCAGACAGACGGGTCAGGATATACCTTGTATGAGGGGAGATTAGCCCAGTACTCGGGATCGACGACTCCGTCAATGACGACACGACCGACGCGGTCAGGGAACACTGGTGGGGGAATAAGTATTGATCAGGTGAAGATGAAGATACGTACTGTTGACAAAGTAGAGACCGAGGGCTGTTCCGTATCTGCGAACGGCAGATTGGCCTCGGTCGTGAAAGCACAGACAGGCCCACTTACGAAAATCCCCAATAGTCAATCGGCTTGTCCGGCCCCTCGAAATAGTCGTGCATGGCAACCATATCCCTGACGACTGCGGCCGTACCCACATACTGGAACGTGTCGGGGCTGTACTCGAGACACTTTTGGCCAAGCTTGATCAAGAGATCATCGACTTCTGGAACCTGCTCGAAAAATGCATCAAGATCGGCCTGCTCGGTAAAGTTTCCGCGCGCTTCGAGGCCTGCGCGCGGAATCGTGCCCTCCCAGAACGCATTCTCTTCTGTGCCCGTCGCAAAGCAGTCCGCACGTGGATGGGTCAGGCCCACGCCGCGAGGATCCCAGCCTGTGCAAGTTAGCCCATAGCCCAGGAGCGACGATGATCGCACTCACTGACGAGGTCATAGTGCCCGCCCGACGCCTGCGAGAGCTCGTCAGCGCCGAGCACGACCATCTTCACGCCGCTCTCGCCCGGACCTCCGGGGTTGAGAAACAGTGTGCCGAGCCTGGGCTTCTTCGTGGCCCGGTAGCGTGCGACGGCGAGCGAGGCTTTGCCAGCGGTGGCATTGTGGTAGTCGAGTGGGACTTCGAAGCGGCCGCACTCGGTGGCGTTGTTGATGCCGCACGGGCCCCAAGTGATATTGGTGGCGCGGGGGGCGAATCGATGATAGCCAGGGGGCAGGTCGAATGGGTCTGCGACGGCCACAGAGGCCAAGGCAGCGGCCAGGGCAAAGGCCTGGGAGAGATGCATGGGCTAAACTCCTAGGACCGTGCATCAACGGATGCTGCTATATGTATGCAATGTGACAAGGGCAATCGACAAGGCAGTCCACCGCAAGTGCCCGTTTCGGATGATCGTTGACATCCGGCCCAGGCCAATGGCAGAAAGAATCCCGACCAGCGCCCAAGACCCCGTTCCTGATGGCTGTGGCGATCGCCGCAACGGTTCTCGCTCACGGCGTCCAATCTCGGGCACGCGGGAGGTTCCCAAGCGCCTGCACCATTTTGATCAGCACAGCACATATCTCTCCAGCATGACTCGATTCTGATCAGGCATCGCCGGACACTCTCCGGATTCAAGTCCTGGCAAAACGAACAGCTTGGCTCGGTTGATGAACAAGAGAAAGCCGAGAAAACAAAAAAAAATGACAAAATACCGCCACTCGATTCCATTCGCGCTGGTGGTCGATAATAGTATCAATCAATGATGATTCTCCATCGCGTCATCCGTACAAACAGAGGGAAAGGGCAGGCTCTAAACCCAACCCCATGTTTGGATTGGACAACTCGATTCTCGGCTACGCCAACGGCCATGGTCGCAGGACTCGGTTCATGCCTCTCGGAAACTGTCGCAGCCCATTTCACAGCCGCGAAACCCATCTACGCCCACAGAGTCTTGTGCATACAGTCTCTTATTTACAAGATAAATACTATGGCTACCTGAAATGTCCTTTTAAAACTCGAGCCTGTACTAAGACGAAATCGGTCTACTTAGAACTTCTTTGATTGAAATGCCGAAAGTGTGGTTTTTGTGACATTTGTCCCAGGGAATAGCTCCTGATTTGTCTAGACGGGGTTGCGTCACCTCAATCATCGGTCTCTTTCAAAAACAATCACACTCACCGCACATAATTCATCCGGCAAAGGAAGTTTACCGTTGGTAAAGAACCGCTTCAGGATGGCGAGGGTGCTAGTTAACTATAAGTGAATCGTGACATTAGACGTGCATACATCCAGCTTACCAGCTCGAATGCATGGCCAAAGAAGTGTGCTATAGCGGAATAACATGTTTAATGACAGCCCGTCGGTTATTAGGCCCCGGACGCACCCCATATCATCTTGCTCGACTAGCACCGCGCTGTTCCCGAGTGTGTCGGCCACCCACTTGGCCGATTGGAATGGTGTGATAGGATCAGCTTTGTTGCCTGGGCAACATCTTAGTGGAAAAAAAACATTTGCAACAAAAACCCCTACCGATGACGAGAATAGGATTGGCCAAATGCTTGTTCCATGGGCCGGTATACCTCTCCACTGCGCGAACCGGCCAATGATGACAATAGAACCCAGGGTCCACCCACATCGGGCCAACTGTGCCAGCCGACATCATCAGCCAGCGGCTCCAGGACATCGACAACAGGCAGTACTCACAGACGTGGCTGACCTTCCTTGTCACCTTGACAATCTCCTCAAACACATCCATCGTCGTGGTGTTTCCGGCATCGACGGCGTCTGCGCACCTGATCGCTTCGAATGTATGGGGATTGGCCGGGCTCGATTCATTGGATGGCGCTTCCCGCTTGGTCAACGGATAGAGACGAAGAGGGCGGAGGAACGGCAAGTCGGATGAACGTTTGGTCGTGCGGGGATGCCAGTTGGACGAATTAGTCAGAAAGTTGGAGGTGCCCAATAACTTCTTGGCGAATCTTGCCCATTCGGCGGGGTGGTACATGGCATCCAGAATCGCACCTATATGCGCCAGCGCAATCAGCATATACCAAGTCAGTTAACCGCAGTCGAACTCACCCCGTACATCAGCCGAACCAAATTGAGCACTGGCGCCTAGCGCCTTTTTATAGTCGTAGGCTCTCTGCAGCAAACCAGTGAGAACAATGACTGGCGAGGTTGAGAGACAACAAACGTTGATGATATTGAGGATATCAGTCTTGATACTGTAGGCCGTCGAGTTCTGGGTGGCGAGCGCGCAATGGCCGGATCCCACCGTCGCACAAGCGTGGGCAAACCCAGCGAGCGTTTCATCGGTAGACTCGGCAGACAATTCTCGGAACTACGTAGCTTGTGATAAAAAAAATCAAAGATCATAGGCAAAGGCTGATGCACTGACCTCGTATGGTGGTCGATCTGCCCAGTAAGCGGGGTTGACGACGCCATCGATCGCTACACGGCCAACCCGGTCCGGGAACACTATCCAAGTGATGCGTTGTATGAGACAAAGCGAAAACACACAGAGCGAGCACTTACTATTGACAAAGTAGCTCCCTATTGCCGTCCCATATCTGTATAGATCGTTAGCGACCACCACATTCAATGAGGACAGTGACAAACGAGAATCCCCAATAGTCGACCTTTTTCTCTGGACCTTCCACATAGTCATGCAAAGCAACCATATCCCTCACGACCGCCGCCGTCCCGACATACTGAAGTGTATCTGGGCTGTACTCGAGGCACTTCTTCCCAAACCTGACCAACAGCTCGTCTACTTTGGGCACCTGATCGAAAAAAGCGGCAAGTTCAGCTTTACTCGTAAAGTTGCCGCGGGCTTCGAGCCCGGCGAATGGAATGGTGCCCTCCCAGAACGCGGCTTCTTCTTTTGCTGAAGCGAAGCATCCTATGGAAGGAACAGATCTACCCACTCCGCGAGGATCCCAGCCTACGCGATGGTCAATCAGAATACTTTGACGTGATCCTGGATATCGCGCTCACCGATGACATCGTATTGCCCTCCTACGGCCTGTGAGATCAACTCAGACATGTCGCTCAAGATCGTGTCGACGCCGCTCCCGCCGGGACCGCCGGGGTTGATGAACAGCGTGCCCAACCTCGGTTTCTTGGTCGCCGCATAGCGTGCAACAGCCAGAGACGCTTTGCCGGCCTTGGGGTTCTGATAGTCGAGGGGAACTTCGAAGCGGCCGCAGTCGGCGACGATGTTTGGATCGCCACAGGACTTCCAGTGGATGCCACTCGTACGAGGGGCATAGCGATCGAATTCGACTAGCGAGTCGAATGCCTGGGCGGCTGCAAGGGCTGCAAAAGTGGCCCCGAGGGCAACAGTGTGAGAATACAGATGCATCGGAGAGGATGATAATCGTTTCGGTGGATAGCTCTGTGCTTTAAGCAGCTCGCCAGCACAGGCGAGTTACAAGACAACCGAACGAGGCACTGCAAGCTACACTTTGTTCCAAGCCGGAACGAGCCTGTGTGGCTTTTCCGACGGGCGGAGATGCCCCGTCCATGCTTGTATCTGGCCGTGTGACACGATGGGCGGACTGGAGCGGACTGGAGCTAATTTTAGTCGTGGTAGTCCGTCGATCGGCTATTGTGGCGGGGACAACAAGGCTGGGCTGCGTGTGATCCAGCACCGAGCCACTCCGAGCATTTGCATGGCCTTGATCAATGATCATAGCCCTTGCACCCATTCCTGCAGTTCCAAACGGACACATACCATGAGGACAGCTTGACATTGGCGAAAGACTATGAACGTCTTGATGGAAAGCACCGAGACGTTTGGTTTGCAGCGGCCTCCAAATATTGGCGTGAGGCATGGGTCACTGCCAGCGGGGCATGGTTAAAGCTTGCGTTTGAGGAGCGTATAAAGATTAATCGCCCACGTCAGCTCTCAAATGGTATCTCCTGGCGAGGGCTTTCGACTGATGCACACAGTGCAGTCACCTCAGCACGTAGCAAATGCAACCGCTTTTATGATACCGTCATTGAAAGATATCATAGGGCTGCGAAACTCGGTTCGTCCGCCGAAAGTCAAGGGATAGACCGGAGCGAAGGAATGGCAATGGCGGCAAGTGCCACAGAACTGACGTCATTCAGATCACTCACGTGAAGATCAGTATCCGCTGATGGACCTCGCCAGCCTTTGTGAACTACCATGGTATAGTGAGTGTGATAAACCTATTCATGCGAATAAACCGATTGCGGTCCACACTATCCAGCACAATCATCGTTCACCTCCGCGCTTCCAATCTCGAAAACGCAGAAAAGCTAGGTGCCAAGTTGATCGAGGCTGCGAGTGTATATCGCAAAGGCAGGTCTTGTGGTTCCTTCCTCGAGCCATCAACCTCACACCAAGAATGTTAGATAAAGAAACGCTGTGAGTTTGGCTTGACGGCCCGACGACTAAACTAAAGCCGGTATGGCAAAGATCTTGGCTGGTTCATCGCGATCCCAAAGATCCACTCAAGTTTGCGATCGTCGAACGATTTCTGAACGAGGCCAGTCAGAAATACCACTTGGAGGTATGTCTATGCCGCTAGAATTTTATCATTTTGAGGAATCTCATTCGATGGACAAGAACCCATATTGGGCGACTTTTGACCCATATGTTGTTCCGCTTCTCAGCCATCCAATCCATGAGAATTTGAGCAAGTTGAATTCATTCATTCGTTCAGGATATTTGACTGATATCTATGCAGCACGCTGGGAAGAACTTCATGTTCCCGTGAAGAATCAGGACTCGTCTCCAGATTTTTGAGAATTGCATTTGAATCACACACATAGGCATTAGATTGTGACTGAAAAATTGGATTTTGTTGGAGCTCAGTGAAACGTGTTTCAAATAACCTACACAAAAATGGGAAGTGTCATAGTACTTGTCTAGCTTGACAGTAATGGTGCAAGAACCATTCAAATACCCAAATATCAAGTTGAAAGTATGGAGTGCCATGCTTGCAGCTGCTGTTTTTATTCTGGTTTGCAAAACACTGAAACTTGTTGGTGAATATAGTTGCAATTATGTGGAGGCAATTATGTTCATCAGGAAAAACCCCCTTAAATTATTATTGTTAATAACATGAAATTAGTGTGTATAAACCAGTGGCAAGAATTGCTGTGCCCCCCCTTTTATCACCTATAATGAACTGTGGGAGGTGTTGATTATAGGCAATTGCAGTGGATAAACCAGGATTGTAGCTATAAACCAATTTGAAATTCACTCAACATATTTTCAAAGTGCCTTCCAGGAGACATGTGGGTTTATAAAAAATGGATTTCACAAATTCACATAAATTTGCTATGATCTGTGAAATCCTGATTTATAAAAAACCCAGTTTTTCCTGATGTTTTAAATGTTCTGCAATACTAGTGCATATTTGGGGCTATACTCATATGTATTATGCCTTTATTCCCATTAATGACTGACATGCTGGATATTCTAATTAACATGGCTATCACACAGATATATGCAATTGTCTTATCTTATGTGCTTCTCTGATTGAATGTTATTGTGATTGGATCTCATCCATTGACACCTGCTTAGGCATTATCTTATCACATGATCTGGATAGGAGAATTTGGGCACAATAGTAAATTGTGTATATCAATAGAAAGCACTGTTTTGAGCTACATTTCATCATGACATATCACATAAAGGGAAACTCCTCATCTAGTAACTGTACCAACAGGGGTGAATAGAGATGTTGTGCCGGAATTCCGGCACGTTCCATCTCCCCTGTAGCTCCGTCAGTTCTGCTCTGCTTGGGGCTCGCTGCGTATCGTTGGATAGCCTTACGTCGCCGCTATCGATTGATCCGCAGTGGGTCCCAAACAGAGCAGAACTGACAGAGCTACAAGGGAGACGGAACACGCCGGAATTCCAGCACGACATCTCTAGGGGTGAATTTGTCATATCAAATTCCTGGGCACAAGCAAAAAGTTAGTCATGCCTACTGCAAACAGGGAGCCAGCTTACTTGAGATTGGATTAAGCACTGGCATCAGCAGATAGTTCTGCAGGGGGAGTAGCAGATTGTTCTGTTGATGTGGCAGCCAAGTCATAAGGAGGTGAAGTGACCAATTTGTCAATGAATGGACCCAATGGGTTGGGGTCAAGCAGATGCTCCAGTGCTGATCTGTTGGCCAAGGTCATTCTGGAGATATGGTGCATGAAAGCTATCAGGTCAATGTTGAAGGCACTGGTGTGTGAATATACTATTGGAGACACTTGCTGGCAGCTTTGACTGTTCCTTCATCAATTGCTGGATTAGCCTGTCACAACCTGACATGTGTATATTCACTATATAATATTTTCTTGATTTAATACATTTTTCTAGAACATTTTCAAAACACACTTTCCTTTTATGGGACAACTGTATCATGTGACTCACAGAATGTTCCAGACTGCTTACCAAGATGTATTTCAACTTTGGTGTGAAATTCCACAGCTCCACAGCAGCTTCTATTGCTTAGTGATGTGACTTGTAGTATAGTTGTGTTTGTTTTGATGTGGCTCAGAGACTGTATATAAACCAGGTCAAGTTCAATGAGGCATCCTCATGAACTTGACCCCCTTGTCAATTACAAGTCTTGTTATGACCCATCAAATGGACATAACAGAGTAACCAAATATGTTTACAGATTTATGGCTTTTTTTCCTAAGTGGAACAAGCCATAAACAAGGTCATGTGATCTTGGTGCTTAACTGGTGCTTATGGTGGTTACCCTGAACTTGCTCCAGTGTTTCTCTCCATTGTTACTTGGAGCAAGGAGCAAGTTGTCATGTGATCTTGGCGCTTATGGCAGGATCACGTGACCTCAGCACTTACCCCTTGGACCTTGTGCAGCTCTATAAGATTTGGAGCCACACAAACTTAAGATAAACAATTACCTAACCCACGGTACTATGTATAACCCATACCTACTGTGGATTGTGCTTAAATAATACATCTGCAGCCACCACAGCCACAGGCATATATAAGGAGGATAAAGCAAGACCAGATGCCTCAGCTTGCTTTATCTTGTCAACCACCATAGACCATAGCAAACACTGTAACTAGAACACTCAATACATACCACCTAACACCAAACCATCAATGTAGCCACTACTTAAGTGCTTCACAAGGAAGCATCCAGAGGGTCACAACAAGTCTTGTTCCTTTCCTGCTCACTACCTTGCAATGTGTTGCTGTTGCCCTTACACCTGTTGTCACTGTTGCCAAAGTCACCTACAGGCTCTGCCCTCATGATCAAAGGCATCCATGCCATTGCTTGACTTGTCACCACTGACATAGCCAACAAATGACATGTGTCAGAGCTGACAACCTGAACAGTAATGCCTAACACTTGTGAGGCAAAGGCAAACCCAAGGGCTATGATGCCAAGGGTCAAGGCCACAACATCTAGGGGTGGATGTGCAGTGAGTGTCAGAGCCAACAACCTGAACAATAATGCCAAATGCTGATAAGGCAATGGCAGACCTATAGGCTGTGACAGCCAAAGGTCTAACTGCAACACCTAGAGGGGAACACACAGTGAAGAGGTAGGATGCAACAACATGCAGAGAGGTGTAAGAGGTGCACTTGACCTAAAGAGGTCTGGGCAAGGACTGCTAGGCTTGGTGACCACACAGGTAGAAGGGATGTTTGACAGGAGGTTGAGTTCTGAGGCTTAAGGCTCTCAGACTCTCCCTTATATATTCAAGGATGAGGCAGTACCTTTGTATTAGGAAGCTCAAATGAATTGTACAATAACTGAAGTGGTGCCACACCCACAGAATATTCTGGAATACATCAACAACAGTCAACAACAACAAGGTCACATGACTCAGTCAATAATTCTACACATATATCTGAATATATGGGACTTGTCCATAAAACAGGAAAATAGAGATAAAATAAATCATAATAATTTTGAATAATTTTGCACTCATGATCTAGGCCATGACAGCAAGGGAAGGGGTTGTGACAATATGCAGAGGACTTAGAGGTGTGCTTGTCCTAAAGAGGACTGGGCAGAAACTGCTTGGCTTGGCAACCACACAGGTAGAGCATGGATATCAACAGGAGGTCAAGTTCTGAGGCTTAAGGCTCTCAGACTCTCCCTTATATATTCAGGAGGTGAGGCAGTACATATGAAATAGGAATCTAGACAGAATTGCACAATAACAGAAGTGGTGCCATGTCAACAGAATATTCCAGAATGCATCAACAATGGTCAACAACAACAAAGTCACATGACTCAGTCAATAATCCTATGCATATATCTGAATAAACAGGACTTGTCCAAAAACCAGAAAGTAGAGATGAAAATAAAATAAGATAAAATTGGAATAAATTTGTGTTCATGGTCTAGGCCATGACAACATGTGGTACAGCACTCAAACTTCTTGTTGCACTCCACAATGTTGTCAGATATGATCAATCGAATGACACCACCCTGAGCCTTTAGAGTTAGGACAGGGAGATCATCATGTAGGGGGTCACAGGATTTCATACAATTGTAAGATCATATAATACTCACCTGACCCAGCAGACTAAAATGTCTTACCTTTTCACTATAAGGTGTTACAGCCCACTGGCAAAATCAGTAAGCTGGTCAGGTATTCTAAATCACATGACTGTCTGACTCACTAATCCAGACCTTCCAGCACCACAAGGTGGAACTTTTAATTATCAGATGTTACAATTCACTGGCGAAATTGGTAAGACAGCAAAGTGTTATCAATACATTAACTATCTTACTAGTCTAGCCACCCATACGTCAATCATCAAGTGTATATACTATTATAAGTCTATATCATGTTGTATCTGTCCAGTAGAGTATGAACGAATTGTTTGATTGGCCATAGCATACAAGTTAACTTCCAGGCTTACAGTTTTTGCCTGAAATGTGCAGACCACCAGTTCTTCTAATCTACCACCATTTGGATAACTCAGATCAGTCCTGTTACTGTATATGCCAGGGGTTGTGCATTTGAGAGGATATAGATCAAATATTTGCAGCATGTATTAGGTGGTCTCAATACAAAACACAGTTTATTAAACACAGATAGAGAAATACATAAATACAGGTGGAACAGGGGAATGGACTGGGGCAATCAAGAGTCTTCAGCTGTTTCCTTGCCTCTGTCTTCATCCTCATTGTCCTCAACTTTGGCTTTGAGTAACAATAGCATACCGCCATTACCACCATCATCTGCTTGATCAGCTCCATCTTGAATGACATCTGGGAAGAGCGTTCTGTGAAAACGTCAGCACATGCAAACAAGAGAATTAACCAAGTAGAAACTTACTTGTTCCACCAGGCAATCAGCACCTTGGCACAGTGCTGGAATTTGGGGGCCTCCAGATAAGTACAAAGCTCATCATAAAATGTTGCATAGCTGAATGTACCAGAGTCATCAAAAGTGGCTTTGGAGGAGAGTGCAAAGCAAGTCTGCAAAATTCAAGTGAGACCAGAAGTGGCAGTGTTAGGATGCACCCAGAACTTACCATCACAGCCACATAGGCAAGGAAAGCTGTCATGACCTTAGTCAACTTATACTTCACCCCAATACCCTTTCAGCCACACTGCACAGTATTTGGCTGAACTTGAGCTGTTGGTATCACAGAAGAGGGAGATTGAATAATGATATTGGCAACCTAGAAAAGCATAAGTGGAAGGTTTGACTGAACTGCTCAACAAACTTACATTGACGAGTAGCCAGTTCTTGAGCATGTCCTTTGATGGTTTGTCTGGGTCGCCCTTACCATCAGGATATATGAATTGGCCCCAATGCTTGGCATCCATAGGTGGGTTTGAGCACTCAATAAACTGTCACTTCTGCCTGTTATTGGATTAGATGGGATTTGCTGCTATAATTCAAGACACTTACTCTTTGTTATCCCAGTCCACTGTAATAGGAGACAAGAGATATGCACACTCAGGATGCACAAGGCCACAACTACTCTTTGGTTTGTCAACCAAGGACAGTACCCAACTCTTCAGGTGCGGCAATGCATGTTTGACCTTGTGGTTGTCCTTGGCCTTTGCACTGTTTTGCCCATCACTAAGCTGGGGAATATGGTTAATCCTTGTTGATTTTAGCAGCTGAGTCACTCTATCTCACCTTCTGACAAACATTCCACATAAAATGCCCACCCTGCTCCTCTAGAAGATCGAAAAGATTGGGCTGTAAGCAGTGTAGTTCATCGTGAAGAGCAAAATAAAGCTTGTCTCTAACCTGGAAAGGTGTAAGTCATCCCAACCTGTTGAGCAGATTGCCACACTCACTCTTTTGATGCACCATCTTGGATAGTTTGCTCCAAGTCATTTGCCATGGCTCTGTGCAATTTGATGGCAGCGTTCATAAGTGTTTGAGGCTTCCAGTGCATTGCCACCATGCAAGTAAGTTGGTGTGCATCTGTTGGGAGAGGACTTCACTTGCTATCTAACTTGTGGATATCATCAGAAGGAGAGGCTTCACAAGAGGGAGTAACAGATTGTCTCTCCAGTTCGGGTGGTGTGCTAAGGGACATGGTGAGTACTGTGGCTATTAACTGGAATAAATGGGTGGCTGACTCACCGACTGCACTGGTGTTGACGTTTGTTTCATAGTGGCACCATTATAGGTATGGAGCTTATTGTAATGGAGAAGGGAGTAGGAGGTGGGAGGGACCAAGGCAGGAGAGAGAGGAAAGACAACTAAGGTGTGCTGCAAGGTTTTGTTGTCCTTTTTATAACTTGTTGCATAGAATTTGCTAGATTTTTCTCAACAATTCTCAATGCACCTTGGAGCAACTCTCCTGCTGGTTTATTTTAAATTGGACAAGGTAAGTTTCCATTTTTGGTATATATGCACCCAACCTGGCAATAAAAGCCTGGCCCACCACTTATGCATCCTTGCTTAACCACTTCATCAAACTTTTGTCTGACTCAGTCACTCTTTCTCTGCAGCAACATTGCAGAGATGGGTAACGGTCTATTCCATTTTCTCTCACATTATTTCTCAACTTGCCCTCCACCTTGTCCCAATACTCCAACCTCTACTCATCTATGTATCCGCCACTCTCCTCTCTATTATGGCGCCAAGCCACCCTTACACCTGTATCTGCCTTAAACAACAATTCAGCTCTCCAAGGGCACTTACTATGCACAAAAATGCATGTCCTGTTGTGGCTGAGCATGATTGCCACCTGTATTCTCCCTACTGGCAACAACCCCAACATAAGAAATCATATCACCATACCCCAACCTCACAAAAAATTGTAGTGTCAAATAAGACTCATAGTTATCCTTGTGAGGATACCCTCATAAGCTCAGCACCAGTGCGACTTATGTTATTTCATTAGCATCTAAGTTACTGAAACTGCCAGCTGCCAGGATACTAGCAGTGGTGACTGCATTATCTCCAATGATCCAGGTGACATTGGGGTTCACCATGATGATCTTGGCATTGTCACTGCAGTTACAATACCTACCTATCCCATCACTTGCTCTTGTACTTGATGTATGCTTGAAACTCATTGCAACATGTTTGATATCCTTCCCAAAGCTCCACCTGTGCTCCTTGAGACCCTTGCACCTGAACCTAATCGGTCTGCTGCTCAGACACGCTTACAGTTCACTCCTTTTGAAACACTGGTTGACTCTTTTGGCTGATTTCATACCTATACATCAAGACCACTAACAATTCCAGACAGTGATGCAGCACTACATGATTTCACTGACCTGGATCTTGCCTTCAATACCTCTAACAACCCCCTGATAAGTACCTTGCTATGTGATGCAATAGCTCCATGTCCCAACTTGTCTACTTTCTACCTCTTGCGTTGGTTCTGGAAGCAATCAAAAAATTCTATGGAGAGCTGGAAGGGGTTGGTGGATGAAGTCTTACTCCAACAATACTTCAATGCTTCTGACTTGGCCAATGTAGATTTGAAGGCTGTGGATAAGGAGCTTGCTGCAGCAGCATCACATGCTTTGCCAGGTGACAAAATGTTCACTACAGCTGAGGGTTGGAAGGCAAGATCTGCGCCAGTCCAAGTGCCAACATTGTGAAAGGGGTTCAACCAAGGCTCAAGGATGGGTCACCAAGTAATGGTTCCAGGTGAGCTAACACAAAATCTCTTTAATTAATTAATTAATTAATTATCCTCTATACTAGGTTTGCACTTGTGCACCATTCTGAAAGGCATATGTAAGGGATTCACCCAAAACAACACTACCCATTTCCACTATGAACCGTTCACACTCTCATGGATACCACCCAACAAGCCCAAATCAAAAGCGCAAATGCTGATGGGCAAAATATATAATTTGCCAGCAATGATTGAGGCTCACAAGGAGATACAAAAACTTTAAATTTCAGACAAGGACTGTACCCTCCCTCAAGTAGTTGCTGCAGTTATGTTTGGATCGGACACAGCACAGCTTGGTGCATTCAGCACCAAAAAGGCATGGACAATGTATATGTGGCTAGGTAATCTTAGCAAGTACAAGTGCTGCAAGCCAAACTCAGGCTTGTGCTTTGACATTGCACATATTCTGTCTGTGAGTACCAGAATATTTTATCTCTAGATGTATTACTTACATTCAATCCCAGCTACCTGATAGCATCAAGGACAAGATCAAAAAGCTTAACAGACACCCACCATCACCCAGTCTCCTGACCCACCTTTGGCACGAGCTTATGCACACTGTTATGCAGGAACTTCTTGATGCCAATTTCTTGCAAGCTTGGCAGCATGGAATCGTCATCAAATGTGCTGATGGGATAAAGCAACAAGTGTTTCCTTGCGTATTTACTTATTCTGCCAACTGTCCTGAGGGGCAGGTTGGCGATTTTAACTTCCAAAATTTATGAATTGTAGTCAAACTAATATATTCCTTTGTAGAGTTTTACTGGCTACAATACAAGACAAGGGTGCATGCCCTTGTCCTTGGTGTTTAGTCCCTCTCAAGCTTGCACACAAGATGGGTACTTGTTCCAACATGCAAATGAGGACAAAACGTGCAAGGCATGATAACCTCACACAACAGAAACTTGTTCAGTGTGCTTGAGAGGTTATATATAATCAAAATAAAGCTGTTGATAACACTGAGGTCAAACACCTATTACATGCAACTTCACTTGTACCAACTGAGGTATGTCTACATGCAAGTGCACAAAATTTAATTAATAATCCACCAACTGTCTATCTGTAGAACACCTTCTTGCAGTGGCTCTTACCATTTAAATTTGATTTTTTTGGCATGTTCATTGTTGATCTTCTCCATGAAATTGAACTAGGGGTTTGGAAATCACTCCTAACACATCTCCTTCAAATTGTCTACAGCCACAGGAGTGACACCATAGCTGAGTTTAACCACAGGTATGTTCCAACAGCCCTTACACATGCACAATTAACAATACATTCAGATTTTGGCAAGTTCCAATGTTTTCAAATTCAACCATCCAGAAGTTTAGTGAAGATGTTGCCAGCCTAAAGTGCCTGGCTGCAAGAGATTTTGAGGATATCCTACAAGTGAGCTTAATATACTAATTCATGTTACTGTATCCTAAATTTCTCTGGATCTTCTTTAGTGCTGCATGCCTGTCATCAGAGGACTTTTACCCAATGCCATTGATTCTCAAGTTCAATGTCTCCTTTTCATGCTCTCTTATTGGCATGGTCTAGCTAAACTCTGCCATCACACCACTGGAATGCTCAAAACCCTTTCCAAGGTGACTATCTGATTGGGGAATGAACTACAAGCCTTCCAGGAAGCTACAAATGATATGGAAGTGTTTGAAACACCTTGGGAATATAGTGCACAACAGCGCAAGGCATCTGCAAAAGCACAACGCCAGCAAGCATCAGCCAACATGCCAGCCCAAACAGCACAAAAACTCTGCAAACTAAACTTGAATACACCCAAGTTCCATATGGTTGGGCATTACATGGCTGTAATTGCTCATTTTGGAACAACCAATTCTTTTTCAACTCAAACAGTGAGCTATACTATTCAAATCCAGCCGCATTAGCATTATCTAAACTCTCATAATTTCTAGACTGAGCTACAGCATCGGAAAATAAAAGCCCAATGGTTCCAAACAAATATGCAGGACACCATATTCCAGATGACAAAGATTGGTGATATTGGTGATGCACTAGACATGATTCAACACCGTCTTGACAAGCTGGAGAAATCAGTTTTGAGACCAAACAGCCCACAGATTAACAAGAACCCTACAGAAAGCAATCAACCATACCATATTGGGCAGAGCAATCAAGCAGAGGATGCTGTCAACATACCACTGTGGGTACAGGCTTGAGGCCACAAGCTGCCAGTAAAGGTACATCATTTAACCCACAATTGCAAAAAACCACAAACCCAATGAATCTTTTTTAGTTCTTCATATGATCACTGAAGCAGCATTTGCTTGCTCACATCACTGGAGATCCAGAATTCTCTGAGATCGGCAAACTGACTTTTTTGAACAATTGTATGTATGCGCATGCCACCCTCCACATCAACTATATGTCATATGATGTACATTGGCAACATGACATAATCAACTCTAAATCCTTGTGCTCATTCATCCTTCTACCAAACAACACTACTGACAACCTGTCTGAACATCCATTTCTCTACGCCAAGGTGCTGGGCATATACCATGCCAAGGTTCGATTTTGTGACTGTCCACCCAAGTGGATGGACTTTGTTTGGGTACACTGGCTAGACTACAATGACGAAAACCCAGGCAGATGGGAAGAGGGCCATTTAGATTGTGTACACTATGGAAAATGTCAAAACAACACCAAACTACTTGATGCATATGGTTTTATCAACCCTTGCCACATCATTTGTGCATGCCATTTGATCCCAGACTTTGGACCTGGCCATGTCAAGAACTTGGTTACTCTGACATGTGACAATGAGGAGGGCAACTGGAAATATCATATTGTCAACTAGTAAGTGCCATTTGTACATATTTTGTCTATACCATTCACTCAACCAACTTCCAATCTCTAGCTTTGTGGACCAAGATATGCTTATGCAATACTTAGGCAGAGGCATAGGCCATTTCAGCCATTGTTCTCTCACCAAGTTACAGACAAGCTATGGTATTTATACATCCAACCAGTTAGTTAGATACCCAGCTTACATAGGCATCTATCTCCTGATATGGAAGATGTTGAATCAGACAACACTGAGACCAAGCAGCACAAATATCAAGACACTTTCAACAAGTTTGATGAGGGCCATATCACACTGAAGCAGACCAAGAGATGGATCCATTAAGTGATTGGGGGGATATTGAAGATGATATCAAGGATGAGGTTGCAGAAGATGACAAAATTGCAGGAAGCAACAATGGGATTGGAGATACAGATGACAAGGAATTTGATCAAGCATTTTATGAACTGTAGCTTACACTCTATACATATTGTTAGAAACTGAAAGTTTGCATGTCCATTACCATCCATAGATCTTGAATCCAAGAGTGGTATTGCAGGAGCCAGAGTGCTATGTAATATTGGAAGATACCAACAGGTTTCTAGTGACACACCATGATTTTTGGTTTCTTGGATTTTCTAGGAATCCAGGTCTTTACCTGCAGAAATGGTAATATCCAAGGCAAGTCTTCTATCTCCCTTTCAGCCTGTTTGTGGCTTACATTATTTGATAATCACTAAAAAGCCTTCTATATCTTTGAATCCTTGTAATATCCAAACAGCCTGTGACCTTCCCTGTGATGATACTCAGCTTTGTGAAGCAGGAATCTTGTATCAGCCCTAATGCCAACCACTTGCTCTTGCATTGCCTCAGCTGTGATTGCCCTGTCAGCTTGATCAACTTTGTCCTGAATTCCATATGATTGCTCAATGGAGCAAGGGGTGGAGGCATTAGGAATGGGTTCCTGAGGTGGTGGTGGGGGAACTGAGGGCACAGTGCTATTCCCATAAATGAACAGCTGTGATATATGTGGAGAATATGCAGGAAACTACCAACTTAAGTAGTCAAGCATCATCATGCAACCTTGTAGTAATATTTCTATATTTTTCCTTATTTCTGACTGCACATATAGCCACTTGAAACAGTCAGACTACAGTCTTGCTTGTACTTGTTCCCACTGCAGTGATTCACAGTACACAGCTGTGGAGTCCACACCATCTGCAGCATACAGAGTCCAAGTGTAGCCTGCAGTTACTGCAATGTGCAGCCCACAGTGACTGTGCAACAGTCTGTAGTCACTGTGCAGCAGCATGTAGACCCTGTGTTTGTTGTCTCCAAAATGTATATAAAGAGTGCCTCTCTGGCTGTTGAATATCACCCTCTTCCTTACCTTCATCTCTTATATGCTTTGCCTAAGCAAGCCAGAGACATCATTGAGCACTGCTCCAACTACATTGATCTCAGCTCTGTCATTAGCCCATGCAGTTAGCTACTCTGCATGTACTCCCATAGTGATTGCCATTCACAAGTTTGCCCATCTGCATCACTAGGCCTGATAAGCCCCAACATAAACCAGGCAGCCCAGCCATAGCATGTGAGATCTGCAAGACCAATACATAAGGGAGGCAAGTGCTTCAGAGATACTCCAGCACCATACAACTCATAGGATTATATGATGCACATACACCAGTAGACATATTGTATAAGAAAACCATCAGCAATTACAATAGTAGAACCAGGAACAGAACTCACTCCCATTGCACCTTTAACTAGGCTCACAACAGCTACTTGTTACATATATGTAAAGGCCATGCTGTCATGATTAAGGCCAAATGCTGATGAGGCAATGGCAGACCTATGGGCTATAACAGCCAGAGGTCAAACTGCAATGTCTAATGTAGAACACACAGTGAGCAAGGGGTTTGGTGTGATGAGACACAGGGTAGAGTAAGGGTGCACTTGCTATGAAGATAGCTGGGCAAGGGACCTCTGGCTTGGTGGCCTAGAGGGTAGATGATGAAGAGGGTAGAACAGGAGGTCAAGTTCTGAGGCTTAAGGCTCTCAGACTCTCCCTTATATATTCATGGCCAAGGCTGTACATATCAAATACCAGGACCAATAAGAAGTACTAAATGCCACATCATCACAGAATATTTCAGTAATACCAAACAGTGAGTCAACAACAACAAGGTCACATGACATCTAGGTGAATAAACTGCATATATCCAAATAAATGGGACTTGTCCAAATACAAAGAAATCATTGATAAATAAAATAATTAAAATTCATAATAAAGTTGTGGTCATGGTCTAGGCCATGACAATATACTTGTTACTCACAGCCACCAACTTGGATTACTAACATTCTCTATTATTTGAGCCTGCTCTGCCAACCTCAATCAATGCCTCTGTAATTGAATTGTGAAATACTTGAATTTGTATGCACTCCAAATTGTACTACTTTGTGTTCCATTAAATAGTACAAATTTCCTGCTCTCCAATGCATATTTCATTGAGTTTTTACAATAAGATCTCAGAGAGATACAGAGGTTGCAATATTTCTGCTTATCAAGAGATATTGATTACAACATTGCACTGCTCATATCTCAGCAACTGCTTATGCTATCAAAGCGATCTTATTCTCTATCAATAGCTAATCTTTGGCAGTATCTGCTGCCCAAAGATCATTGTGATCCACCAGATCCTGGCACTGGAATGGCCTGAGGATCATTAGAATCTTATTGGACCATCAATCAAGATCTGATGACTCCAGTGAGTCAGGAGAGCCTTCCAAATTGATCCAGAAGCTTCTCTGACTCACTTTATGACTCACTGAGATGTAGCCTCTGTTCATTACATGTATATACTATGATAATATGATCTACAAGCCAATAGCAGGTCTCAGATGCATCAATGCCTTTGATCCACACCCTGTCTTTACTCTCTTATCCTATACTGGGCTGGGGTGTACCCCAAGTATAGCAGTACCGTCTTTTGATGATTGCACTGGCATGCATGCATCTATTTGGCTCTGGAATACCCTCCTCAGGGTATAAAAGGACCTCCTCCAAGGCCTGTCCAGACCACCCACTCTTACTCAACCTAGACTGGTTAATGGTTTCTTTCTCTTTCTCTTTTCTCTTGTCTGTGTGTGATTTCTTATATAACTAGTACTGAGGAATAAAGTACCATATTAGTTATATATTGTCTGATTCATTGTATCTTAGGACCTTTAGCCCCGTTGTACCTCCAAGGGGTTTTTGGAACTTAGGCATTTGTGTGAACTTGTAGTTTAATGCAAAACATGTTTAATCATTCAGTAGAGAAACAGTATTGAGATGACAGATCAAAAAAAGAAGAAAACAGAGAATCAAAGAAGAAATCTACAAACTGAAAATTTACAACAATTCACACAATTCAATCATTCAGTACAGACTTATACACCATGTTCCTCACTACAGACTCTGCAGAGTTATTGAAGATACAAATACAGGCAGCAGATGTGCAGCATGACAAAGCAACATATAACTGGCCATGTGAAAATACTGCATTCTCAAAATCAAGTCCAACATATTTGACTGACTGTCCCTGTGACTTATTGATTGTCATTGCAAATGCTAAGCAGATTGGAAATTGATGTTGATCCAACACAAATCCAAATTCTGACTCCTCTGTAGACAGGGTTATCCAAGGGATAAAAACAGTGTTACCTGTAATCAAAAGGTGTTAGTAATGAGGCTAATTCAATAGCAGTACAGAAAATAGTACAATTCAGAGTGCATACAAATTCGAGTATTTCACAATTCAATTACAGAGGCATTGCTTGAGGTTGGCAGAGCAGACTAAAATAATAGAAAATGTTAGTGATCCATAACAGAGCTGCTGACCTGGTATTGAAAGGTTGGGATAGATCCTGTCAATGAGTTCATCCTGTGATGCCACATGCATGCATGGATCAAATTGCACTGGACCATCATGACCCTCCTGGATTCAGGAACCCTCTCCCACTTGCAGTAGAAAAGCAGCAAAAGCAGCAGCCTTGGGATCACCTTGAAGACACATATTTTCAGTGAGATGCACCTTGTGGATTTGTGGCCACAAAGGAGAGCATCTCAGGCAGGCTGCAATAATCTGTTCTGGTTCGCCGTGTGGAATAACTGGAAGAATTTGATGGAAATCACCCCCAAAGACAACAGTGATGCCTCCAAAAAGCTGGTTAGGCTTTGAGCAAATGTCTTGACAGGTGTGGTTAAAGGCCTCAGCACAGAAGCAGTGCTGCATTGGAACTTAATCCCATATAATCAGCTTTGTCTGATGTATGAGTTGAGCCAGATCAGACTGCTTGCCAATTGAGCAGGTGCTAGTCTCATGAATCTTGAGTGGGATGCTAAACCTAGAATGTGAGGTACGGCCACCCAGCAGGAGTAAAGAGGCAATCCCAGAAGATGCAACACAGATAACATAGTGACCTTCAGACCAAAGTTTGTTGCAGAGAGTTTTGTAGAGAAAGGTTTTCCCTGTGCCAGCAGGTCCATCAAGAAAGAATGTTTGACCCCGGGACTCAAGAGCAGAGGCATAGACTTGATTGAATGCATCCAGTTGTTGTGTGTTCAGCTGTGCCACCAAATTCTCAGGCTCACCATCTGGTATAGCCTGTTGCAATAGTCTCTGTTCAAGAAAAATTCTGCCACAACCTTCATATTCTGCCCATCCACCAGTAGATTCAGGAAGTTTGACCCTGTCCATAGTGGAGCCAGCATCCCTCACCATCTTCTCCAGGAGATAGAGCCCATAGTCATATACTTTATCATCAGTAAGGTCTGGTATATCCCAGCCCTCTTGCAGAATCTGGTGCCTCAGGTCATCGCAGATATGATGTTTGTAGTTGTTCCAGAGTTTCAGTGGGTCTGTTGGATTTCCAAATGTTAATATGATCACAAAGAGCTTCTGGAGCTGGTGCCCAGTTTTGATAGCAGAAGCCTCCTCCAAACACTGAGTCCATTCACCATCATCCTCCAACAATCCCCTGCAATGCAGCAGGCTTGAAATGTTGGGTGCACCACATGACAGTATGTTTGCAGTTCTTCAAATGAGGTTGCACCTTTGACAACTGTGAGGAGCAGTCGGAGGTAGAATTTTTGACCCTGGTTGATCCCAACAAAGTACATCCTGCCAATGGCACCTTTGGTGGTGGCACCGGCAGCTGCTGGGCGCCTCAGCTTCCATATATGATGTTTCTTTATCCAAGAGAACTTTGATGGGATTTCCTGATAGACCATACTCCTAGCAATATTGTTCACATGCTCGTTCTGATGCACATTGAGCTTGAAGTAGCCAGTGAGCATGGTATCCTTCCAGTTTGCTACTACGTCCTGTTGTCATCCCAGAAAATGAGTGTCTCTTGGTCAGGGAGGTGCACTTGTAGCTGGTAAATGTTAGGGACCTCTTGATGCAAAGAGAATCGACTGATCCACCACATGGCCTCATATGGTGAGACCCATCAGGTGTTGAGATGGATTTTGATTTTGTCAACAGCTTGCTGTTCTTGCCAGTTTGTGATTTCAATGGAGACACAATCTTGTCCCTTGTAAATGTACTTGAATATATATTTGATGGCATTGATGCCTGAGCATGTCTTGACGTTGATGTGGCAATTATACTGGTGGGACAGGAATGGACTATGAGGAACCACACTCTGATTGTCAAAAGTAAGCATCTCCCCCCCAAACTCCTTGGTGAAAGTACAGCCATTACTACAACATTGGTATTGTGGATAAGAGTTGGGGATCATGGTAGTAGTGGGACACCAAGGTTTGAGTGGCCAGTATCCCTGTTTGCATTTCTGCTTCTCTGCATCCCAACAGGAAGCATTTGGAAAGTTGGGACCACATGGCCCATGAAGCATGGAGGTGGTAACAGTCTTGTGGAGGTTGCAGTCCGCAGGATCGGGCAGTTCTGCTGAGATCACCTCATCAACGTTGTCAGGGCCTATGAGATGGGATGCCCTCTCCACCCAAACCAATAGGTGCATATGTGGAAGGCCCCTTTTTTGAAACTCTATAGTGTGAACATGATCAATGCAGCAGCCCAGAACATGTTTTTTTAGCAATGTTGTGAAGCAAGGCCCTCTGTTTTAGCTCGAAGACCTGCACAGCCAAGTCTGGCCGGTCCGCAGGTACCTGTCCTGGTAGTAAAGCTCTCTTGAGTTCTGGCCAGTTTGGATTAGCTGTCATAGTAACAAAAAACTGGGGAGGTCCAAGATAGTGTGCAATGGCCATGGCATCTTGATATGATTCTGCCATCTGATGGGCACCACCATAGTAAGAAGAAGCTAATATAGTTCCTAGATTTGCTCCAGCAACAAACTCATCAGTATGCAGGGCGTCAACCAAGCCCAAGTAGAGATCATGCCAGATAATAGCCTGATTCATGCGCATCCAAATCAATTGCGCTTGATCTATGATGGCCCATACATCCACCAAAAATTGTTGGAAAAGTTGGCCAGCTCAAAATATTGTTCCAAAGTGTGTATCCAGGCCAGGCATCACATCTTCACTTGTAAAAAACTCTCTTGGGAAGAGCATATACACATAGTATTCCAGCTCTGAAATTGTTACTCTCCTTCCACATTGATTTGGCTGGTCATCATCTGCTTGCCCATCACTTTCATTATTGGAATTGTTTCCTCCTGTGCCAGGTTGTCTGAACCCTGGTACCCATGCAGCATTGCGCATTGGGATACCCCTGTGATATCCATGCTCCCCATAGGGAAGAAGTAGCACATAGTGCAAGGTGACATATGCAGGGTTCCAAGTGCTAATCTGTTCAATGCCCCCATTCTCATTTGCACAGTGGACAATAATGTCACGTTCCCTATTAAGTCCCTCACCTGGGAAAATAAGTGCCAACTCATCACTGGTTGGATGATTGTAGCACCTTGGGTCAAGTGTGCAATTCTGGCGAATAACCATGGACAGCCTTTGTACTGGCTGATTTGCTGTGTGCTGCCACACTTGTTTATACACTCCAGCATAGTGGTGGTGTGCATGAATGACACCTGTCAGTTCCCACATTAAGCCCTGGTCACATCCATCATTGTGAGAATTCCCAGTGTGCTGGTTGGCAGCTTCATCCAAAGAGTTGTAGACATATAATTGTGCGTATGCTGCATCACGGCCTTGCTCAGGCTGCAGATTTCCAGTAGAGTGGTAGACCTTGCCACTGATCTTGAAAACATATGGTCCTTGTCCAGGTAGATGCTCTGCGAATCCACCAAAGCCCATGGAAGCAAAGGCCAAAGCAGAGTTGAATTGTTGTATATGGCTGAAGAAATTTGCCACAAGAGGATGACTGCATGTGTAGAGACGCCATAACTCAGCAGGAGGCTGTTTTGTGAGTGGGATCTGGACCCAGCCCTCCTGACAGCAGGAACCAAACACAGGATTATTGGCCCTTGACTTGGCCAGTTTTTCATCTTCCCAATGGTATGCACCACAGTGCTGGCACACAACATTCATCTCTCCAATACTGTGTCTGCCTTGTGCACACAGACATTGGACTATCTGGCAACGTTGCTCTTGTGCTTCAGCTCAGGCCCCCATAGCTTCTTCCAGCTGCAGGGCAGGCAGCTCTTGTTGCTCCTTCATAATTGATTAGATTTTTACATTTAACTAAAATAGAATATAGCGTACCCCATCCGAATCATACTCTATGTCATTTTGCTGTACTGCCAGGTTTGCACCCACTTCTCCTCCTGCCTAAAATCTTTTGGTTAGTATTCAATGGTTTTGGATAGATTTAATAATTCATACCTGCTGGTTTTGTTGTTGGGGTTGCGCAGGCACACCTTCCATTATTTGAGCTGCAACTGCTGCACAGGCCTGTTGTTCTTCTTGCTCATGTGCCTGGCATGCTCTCTGTGCAATTTGCCTAGGGTTCAGTCCTTCTGGATTTGCTGGCCCCATCATGGGGGGGGCTGGCCTAGCAATGGGAGGGGCTGGCTCTGGCGCTTCAATTGGTTCAGCATGAGCTGCTTGCTGCTCCTGCTCCTGTTGTTGCCTTGCCCGTTGAGCTATTTGTTGGTTTGTTAATGCAGGCTGATTGTTTGGGCCAGCCACTGCCACATTGAATGGGGGTTGAGGAATACGCCTGGCATCTGGGCTAATTTGCTGACGCTCTTAATGGTCAGCCTGACAGGCCTGAGCCCTTGTGCGTTCTGGGGTGGTGGGGTTGGACCTGAAACACATTTATAATATCCATCAATTAATAAAGTAGAGACTGTTTTATCAAAGAAACTCACATTTGGATTTGACTTTTGGCTCAGGTGTGAGTGGGTCTTCTTTTTGTAGTGCAAAAGCTTAAAACTACAGTTATTTAGTCTCAAAAACACATTTTCTCCTTGATTGTACACACTCACAGCTCAGTTAAGATGTGTAGACTTTGATGGGGAGTAACTTTTTTTTTTCCTATGCTCTACTTATTTTTTGTTTCTCCCCATGTGGTTGCACCCTGGGATTTTTTGGTCCAAACCCACCAGTGAAAACACCTCTGTGACAGCCTATTACAAAACTTTGTAATCAAGTCTAATCAAATGTAATCAAAATCCTGCTGGGCATTGGGGGGAAGCTCTGTATAGCTGCAGAATCGTGTTTTCACATTTAGAATACTTATTGAAAGTTGTGCGAAACACTCAGAGCATCTGAATGAGCCTTTGACTGAGTAATTTGGTTGGGTATTGGCGGAGATAGCATTTTAGTCCAGCTTATCTCGCGATTTGTCACCCAGTACCACACTCAAGACTTACGAATATGCCGCGCATCTAAGGTATCGATTTTTCTCTTTTTTATGAGCCTAATTACATGCCTGTACAATGTGAAACTGTTGGTATACACATCTGTTCAAGCCACAGGCCACATATGACTTGTCCTTGGTGCTTACAGTTAAACCCTGAGTATCTTATGACTCAGCTTCCCATGCTTGACGTCTCATTATTATAGAATATACAGAGATATATAAGGATACAATATTGCCTGATTGAGTGTGACATTAAGTACCAGCTATTAGAGGAACCCTAAGTACCTGTAGCTGAGGAAGTACATGCATTAGGCAGCCCACCATCTATCCTATAAGCTATTGCTTAAGCCTAGTATTAAGATTAGTATCAGTTAGTCCAAACAACTAGGGCTGAACTACATTTAAGATATTTAAGGGAACCTGACCATAGTAGTCTTGCTCTTTGTACTTATAAATTAGTCAGTTTACACTGTGAAAGATTAATACTGCCTTGAGTGTTACTTGATCACATTGCAACTACTTTGAGCCTTTTAACTCTAGTCTAAGAAGTATTGAGTATGTTACAGGTCAGGGTATACTTGAATATCTAGAGCTTAAGCAAATGTAGATATGTTAGTATACACTAATTGTACTCAATACTTCTTAGACTAGAGTAAGAAGGCTCAAAGTAGTTGCAATGTGATCAAGTAACACTCAAGGCAGTCTTAATCTTTCACAGTGTAAACTGACTAATTTATAGGCATAAAGAGCAAGACTACTATGGTCAGGTTCCCTTAGATATCTTTACATGTAGTTCAGCCCTAGTTGTTTGGACTAACTGATACTAATCTTAATACTAGGCTTAAGCAATAGCTTATAGGATAGATGGTGGGCTGCCTAATGCATGTACCTCCTCAGCTACAGGTACTTAGGGTTCCTCTAATAGCTGGTACTTAATGTCACACTCAATCAGGCAATATTGTATCCTTACATATCTCTGTATATAAGATACAATGACTCAGACAGTATATAACTAATATGGTACTTTGTTCCTCAGTACTAGTTATATAAGAAATCACACACAGACAAGAGAAATAGAAAGAGAAAAGAAACCAATAACCAGTCTGGGTTGAGTAAGAGGAGGAGGTGGTCTGGAAGGGCCTCAGAGTAGGTCCTTTTATACCCTGAGGAGGGCATTCCAGAGCCAAATAGATACATGCATGCCTGTGCAATCATCAAAAGAGGGAACTGCTATACTTGGGGTACACCCTAGCCCAGTATAGGATAAGAGAGTAAAGACAGGGTGTGGATTGAAGGCATTGATGCATCTGAGACCTATTATTGGCTTGTAGATCATATTATCATAGTATATACATGTAATGAACAGAGGCTAAATCTCAGTGAGTCATAAAGTGAGTCAGAGAAGCTTCTGGATCAATTTGGGAAGCTCTCCTGACTCACTGGAGTCATTAGATCTTGATTGATGGTCCAGTAAGATTCTAATGATCTTCAGTCATTCCAGCGCACAGATCCAGTGGATCACAACAATCTTTGGGCTGCAGATACTGCTGAAGATTAGCTATCAATAGAGCATAAGATTGCTTTGATAGCATAAGTGGTTGCCAATATATGAGTGGTGCAATGTTGTAATCAATATCTACTGATAAGAGGAAATGTCACAACCTCTATATCTCCCTGAGTTCTTAAGATAAAATCATGATAAAATATGCGTTGGAAAGAGGAGATTTTGCACTATTTAATGGAAAACCAATAGCACAAATTCAGATGCATACAAATTCATTCAATTTCAAGAAAATTACAGAGGCGTTGCTTGAGGTTGGCAGAGCAGACTAAAATAATAGAAAAATGTTAGTGATCCATAACAGAGAGCCTTAAGCCTCAGAACTCAACCTCCAGTTGTATCCCCTCTACTACCTGTGTGACTTATAGTCCATAGTCCTGCCCAGTCCTCTTAAGGACAAGTGCACATACTTCTATATCTGTGTCTTATTGCATCCTCACTCCTTGTCACATGTCTTCCCTTGATGTCATGACTTAGACCTCTGGCATCATTGCCTATAGGTCTCCCATTGTCCCCTTGGATGTTTGGGTCATCCCTTCTGGTTGTAGCTCTGACAGCTACAACACCTACAGGGTCCCTAGGGGTGCCTTCAAGAGGTTGGAAGACTTCAACACCTCCTAGGTCTGAGTCAAAAGGGTCCAAATGGCCCCTGACATTACCAAGAACTACATTAGCAGCTGGGCCACAATTCTTTATACAATAAGAAGAGTCAAAGGTGAGACATTTGTTAGGTCAGTCTATACTAGGGTTATGTAATTTGAGCCAGGACATTCTGAGTACTATTGTATGTCTACCTCTGTCTGCTACATTACAAACCAATTGTTCTTTATGACTGCCTATTTCTAAAATAAATGTACATTCTGTATCAAGAAGTCCAGAACTCACAACCATCAATTGTCACAACAAGAAGTCAGGTGACAGCATGGATGCCTTAGCTCACAGAGGCAGAGCCCAGGGGAGACTTGGCAGTGATGACAAGGGAGGTAGGGGCAACAACAACACATTGCAAGACAGTGAGTGGAGAGAACAAGACTTGTATTGACAAGGAGGTCAAGTTTGTGAGGAGACCTTGTTGAACTTGACCTAGTTTATATACATTCTTCAGGCCACATCAAAACAAACACAACTGTACTACAAGTCATATCACTAAGTGATAGAAGCTGCTGTGGAGCTGTGGAATTTCACATCAAAGTTGAAATATGCCTTTGGTAAGCAGTCTGGAATGTTCCATGAGTCACATGATACAATTGTCCCATAAAAGGAAAGTGTGTTTTGAAAATGTTCTTAAAAATTGTAATAAATCAAGAAAATATTATATGTTGGGTATATACATGTCAGGTTGTGACACTTCCCCCCTTCAAGCTTGAGGGTCTCAGGGTTTCTTGGGTTGAGCTTTGTGGAAGTTTTCCAGCATCTCTGGTGCATTGGCTAGATCTTCATATGTTTGCCAGGTTTGCTTGTCATACCCTAACCATTTGACTAGGTACTCTGTGACATGTCTTTGTCTATTATATCTGGAGTCAATGATTTGTTCCACCTCATATTTGATGTCCCCTTCTGGTGTGTGTCATGGCCTAGACCATGAGCACAAATTTATCCAAATTTATTATGATTTATTTTACCTCTATTTTCCTGCTTTAAGGACAAGTCCTGTTTATTCAGATATATGTGCAGAATAACTGACTGAGTCACATGACATTGTTGTTGTTGACCATTGTTGATGCATTCCAGAATATTCTGTTGATGTGGCACCATTTCTGTCATCATACAATTTACTTAGGCTTCTAATTACATATGTACTGCCTCCTCTGTGAATATATAAGGGAGAGTTTGAGAGCCTTAAGCCTCAGAACTTGACCTCCTGTCAAACATCCCCTCTACCTGTGTGGTCACCAAGCCTAGCAGTACTTGCCCAGTCCTCTTTAGGACAAGTGCACCTCTGAACCCCTTCTGCATATTGTTGGATTCCATCCCCTCACTGCACATCCCTTCTAGGCATTGCAGTTAGACCCTTGGCCATCATAGCCTTTGGGTCTGCTGTTGCCTTTTAAAAGTGGATTCTTTGGAAGATCCATCATTCCATTTTATTGTTGGTACCACTGTGCCCTTTGTATTTTTCCTGATTGCTGTGATGGTTCCCTTTCAAGCTTTACCATTCACAATCACATAAACCTTTTCCCTGACAGACATTTTTTCCCTGGCATTGCCTGTGGGAGATGCCACTGACAGCAAGGCCATGCTCTTGGAAGTGGGATTGCTCAATTTGGATGAGCTTGCTTTCGATGACCTGTTTTGGCCTTTGAAGGCCTCAAGACATT
Organism: Ceratorhiza oryzae-sativae; assembly: GCA_030998015.1. Classification (NCBI taxonomy): domain Eukaryota; kingdom Fungi; phylum Basidiomycota; class Agaricomycetes; order Cantharellales; family Ceratobasidiaceae; genus Ceratorhiza; species Ceratorhiza oryzae-sativae. The sequence goes on along the minus strand of JARWMV010000039.1, from coordinate 26,482 downwards.
GATCAATTTTTAGGGCCTTCTCAGCCAACATTTGAAGTGTGACCAAGCTGAGGTTATAATCAAAGTCTTGTGCCACCATGACCTTTTTGATCTCAACAGATAGGTTGTCATAGAAGTGGTCACACAATGCCTGGTTGTTATACCCAAGTCCTTGGGAATAGGTTGGGAAGTCCTCGAAGTATTTGTGGACCAAGCCTGTTTGGGCAAGTTCCATATATTTGGTACAGAAATTCTCAGTTTTGTTAGAAACACTCCATCAAGCATTGAACTGTTCCCAGAAGCTTGTGAGGTCATGCAACCAGGGGACTGGTGTGCCTTGAACAATGTCTTGATCAAGGTAGGATTCAAGCCATTTGTGGGCCTTGCCTTCTAAGCAGGAGATAAAATAAGCAACCTGCTCATCAACAGATGCCTGGGGATATGAAATACACATATAATGCATGACTGCAACCCTGAAAGATGTTGCCTTGTCCTTATCCAAGCCATCAAATTTTGCTGGGGGGGCAAGTTTAGGAATATGGAACCTGCTAGGCTGAACAGCTGGAGCTGGGGCTGGTGCTGGTGCTGGTGTTTGTGCCATGGCCCGTTCATATTGGTTTCAAGGGCTTGGATACTGGCCTCCATACTCTGCATATTATTGTTGGCTGTTTGTAAGTCAGCCCCAGTTACTCCCATATAGACTGTGAATTTGTGATTGATTGCAACCAAGACATCCTTGATTTCTTGGAAAAACCTGGCCTGGTCAGCCTGGTTGGCAGGGAGTGTGATTTGATTGGGGTCAACTGAGATGTAGTTTGGTGCAGGGGCAGGAGTAGGGGCAGGAGTTGCAGCAGAGGTGGCAGGGGTGGATGACATAGCTATAGTGAAAAAGGGGAATGTGTGGATATAGGGGTGCTCTTGAGGCCAGGATTTTCACTCTCAAACACTGTGGTTGCTCTGCCACCTAGCATTGGACAATGACTACTACTAATCAGCAAGCTGTTGACAGGCATGATATAGAGTGTCTTTTTTGCAAGTGGGTGGTTTGCTGACTACAACACATGTGGTGATGGACAAGAGTCCTAGGGGTGGGTGATCAGAACCATCTGCCTTGTAGACCCCTGTTACTGGATAGTCTCTTTCTGCTTTTGACTATTATGCAGTCTGAGCCCTTCTCCTTTTCACAGTAGGCTAGTACAGGGGTCTGTCTCAATTCCTGAGGGGTACAAAGAACTCAACCTAATGTCAGAGCTGACAACCTGAACAACAACACCTAATGCTTGTGAGGTGAAGGCAGACCTATAGGCTACAACAGCCAAAGGTCAAACTGCAATGTCTAAGGATGGACATGCAGTGAGGGGATGAGGTGTGATGACATGCAGAGGGGGTTCAGAGGTGTGCTTGTCCTAAAGAGGACTGGGCAAGTACTTCTAGGCTTGGTGACCACACAGGTAGAGGAGATATCAACAGGTGGTCAAGTTCTGAGGCTTAAGGCTCTCAGACTCTCCCTTATATATTCAACAGTGAGGCAGTACATGTGAAATAGGAAGCCTAGGTAAATTGTACAATAACAGAAATGGTGCCATGTCAACAGAATATTCTGGAATTCATCAACAATGGTCAACAACAACAAGATCACATGACTCAGTCAATAATTCTATACATATACCTGAATAAACAGGACTTGTCCATAAAAATAGAGAAAAGGTAAATTATGATAAATTGGAATAATTCCATGGTCATGGTTTAGGCCATGACAATGAACCTCAGAACTTGCACACCTCTATAACATTCAGAGCTGCAACAACCCTAAGAACAACTTACTTAATACTTGTTTACACCACATGCAACCCATAACCTGCTGCAGACTGTAGAACAGCCTGACTCAAACCTTGGAGGGTATATAATTCATTGAAAGCAAGACTGTGGACCCCAGCTTGCTTTATCTTGTCAACCACAGGGATTGTCTGTACATACTGCATAAATACTATCAATATATACTGCAAATTACCACTGATAACATAGCCACTACTTAAGGAATCAACAGAGACAAGGAGATGGAGAGGTCTTGACATCAAAGATTATATGCCCCAGGCTCTCTCTGTCATTACTATGCCTGGGTGTCTTTTCTGCTGCTCTGAGTGTTTTGTGCAACAGTTCCTTCATGAGGAACTTGGCTGGTCTGTTTGAAAGTCTACTAGGGCAATGCAAAAATATCCTCCAAACAGCAAAGCTGCACTTTTGGATGCATTCCTCCAAATGGCCTGCACCATATGTGACTATGCTATCCCCGATTGCTGTATTGTCAACACTGATCAGACCAAAGTCCTCTATAGCTCTGGGGATTGCAAAACTTGGACTGCTACCAGCAAGAGACAAATTAATGTTCTTAGCACTGAAGAAAAGTGTGCTTTTATGCTCCTTGTTGCAGCTTCACTTTCTGGAGATCTGCTTCCATTTCAGGCCATATATGCAGATAAATTGGCATGGTCTGTCCCTGGCAAAAATTGCCCTGGCTGGCCAGAGGCCCAAAAGCTTGGGTTCCTGCTAGAGTGTTCAAACACTAACACCAATTGGTCAACATTTGAGACTATGTGCAACTGGGTTACCAAAGTGCTTGCTCCTTACTTTGATGCTCAGAGGGCTAAACTTGGGCTACCCACTGATCAGTGGTGTATCTTACAACTTGATTTTTGGTCTGTCCATTGCTCTGCTCAATTCAATGCTTGGATAAAGCAAGATCACCCCTTAATTTTGCTTATATATGTACCAGGCAGTTGCACTGCACTCTTTCAGGCTTGCAATGTTGGTATTCACTGGGTTTCAAAGATTTCTATTTGGAATCCTGCCCATGCTGATGTTTTTACCAAGACTGAATGCCTTCAGGTCTGGCATCAAGGCTGGGCATGTAATTAATGATCAGTCTCTCCCAACACTTCATCAACACAGCCTGAACTGGATCATCCAAGCATATAATGCAGTTAACTGTTCAGATCTCATCAGAAAGGTTAGTAATATCTTAATGAATTTTTACTTTCTTAGCTAATTCATATGCTCTACATGTTAGGCATTTTCACTGTGCACAGTTGCCAATACCCAACACAATCTCTCATATGAAAGCCTTGTTGGCTCAGCTGCTTGACAGGCAAAAGTGGCTCTTTCTAGGACAAACCCAGCACTCTATATGGAGCTTGTTTCTAGCCATTACTCTCTACAGCCTGTAGAGTCTGGTGAGGAGGATAACAGCATGGAGATGCTGATCAATGTGGCAGACAATGACAACAACATCAACCCAATGGTTGATGAGGTTTGTAATCTAGTCTTAGGTGCTGAGAGTGCACTTGATGCTGCTCAGCCTATTACAGGGGGTTTAGGTAACCCTGAGGATATGCAATGCAATGATATAATGTCAGAGCTGGAACCTGACCAAGTTGTAACTGCTATTTGGTTGGATAGAGTTGCAAGGTGCTACTTGCAATTATCAAGCAAGAGCAGGTTAGTGTAATGGCAAGATAAATATGCTTATATGTGTATATTTTATATTTTCGTAATATTGATTTATATTACTATATCGGGAAACTTATGTCCCACTGTGTCAACATGGGGTGGGACATGGGACATTGGAAATTGGGAACGTCACATCACCTCCAGCTGGGACCGGGGCTGATGCTCTTGTCTAGCCAGTACAGTACATAGGCACGATCACGTTAGTCTCTTCCACATCCGGTCTAGGCTGCTCCAACCTTCGGCTTCGTCAGGGTTCGGATCACTCGTACCTCGCGACCGAACCCTCGTGCCTCGGGTCTCCCCAGACCGTCTGTAAGGATTTCTCGGAGCACAGGCTTGACTTAGCGAAAATTCGGATGTGGCCCACATGGGAGCGGGACTGAGCGAGATTTCGGCCGGCGCTTCTCGGATCAGACTTTTTGATTAGTACACGTTGTAATGCGAGTCTACAAAAAGTGTAATCATTCAAAATCAAATGGATCATCTTCCTCTCCGTCACCGTTGTCGACCACAACATCGAACAAATCTTGGATTTGGGATTCTGTCACGTCTTTGTTGGTGATATATGTCGTACCAGCACTAATGTATAAATAAAATGAAATAAAATAAGGAGTGGAGTCACTTACCTGCATCTTCGCTGGTCTCAGCTTCACGTTCGTCGCCGTCATTAGATGGCCGACTTGCATGGGAAGCGGTATTTCGTGCTCCAAATCGATCTCTATTGAACTCCTTGATTGGAGAGTTATGTGCTTCATATGAGTATAGTGAGTACGGCCCAGTATTAAATATGATTGCACTCACCAGCGAGGCTCTAGAGTCGCGATGACAGTGCGTCTTTAGCTTTCAAGGTTTTGTCGAGGCACCGCGTCGGGTCGCATTCGTGGGCTTTGCTTTCGGCGAGCGATTTCGTCAGCGCCACTCCAGCACACTCGACCCTTCAAACGTGCACGCTTGGACGGTGTATCTACCCCTCATTCTGCAGCTGCGTTTCCTTCAACGCCCCGCATCGCCACTTCAATATTCAGTGCACCTGCGCGACCAGTTGGATGCCTAATCGTACCCTCTCAGCGCCCACTAACGCCGCTGATTCAACTGAATAAGCCGTCGAGAACTGGCCAACTCGATCGCCTGCTCTGCGGAAATGCCCCTATCCCACTACGCCACCCTTCACCCATCCTCCCTCTCAATCTTACATATTTCGGTGTCGCCCAAAGGCGCAGTTACGTCTCTTCTTCAACGCCAACGCCATACCGACCCTCTCATCCATAGCCCCGTCTGCGCTACCACTTACGCGATCACAGTCGAATGCTCAATGCGCTGAGGATCCTACTCAGTTATCCCGTTGACAAACATTGTTCCTTCTTCTCCTAACTTATTTTCTATTCTTATCTGTACACTGTATGCTGCGCTGATTTATTCTCTATTTAATACAATTTATGCGGTACGTTTAAGCCACCCCGCCCTCGAACATCCATTGCTACGACCCGCCGGGGAGGCCGTACGGTCACACAAGAGGTGATAGAGGGGGATGCGAAGGTATTTCGACCTACAGAGTAGGATCGAACCCCTTTGGTATATATTCACGTCCTGTATATCTAAAATACATATGAATCCAATACATTGGTTTGTAACTAACTAAATAGGAGACAAATGAAGAAAGTAGTATATATGCGACACTAAATTAGGCCACAGAGCCCTCGCTTAATGACCACGAGTTAGGGGTAAGGCTGGGCCTCGTGGCTCACGACATCCATGGTTGGCGTCTAACTCCCATGGTCGGCGCTTCAAGCCCCACCGCGAAATCGCTAAGTCGAGCCTGTGCTCGGAGTTTTCAGCACAGACGGTTTGTGGAGTAGCGAGGGGGGGGGATTTGATATTGGGGTGTGTGGGGTATATCAAATCCCACCGACCCGACCGAACGGATCTTCAAACCGTCTGCGTGGAGACTACGATCATGTGTCGTAGCACCCCTCGCTCTCAACCGCTCCATCTCGAGCATCGCGCCTTATCGTTGCCTGTTTGTTTTCTTTTTCCCGCCCTCCATCCCATTGTACAACAGTCGCCGTCCGATTTGGCCACCCAACCCGCAAGTTCGCTCGCGTCTCGGTGCCCTGGTCTCCCTGTCGCTCCCCTCTGGGTTCCCCACTCCCTCCGATTCGGACACTCTTTGTCGTATTGATTTTTCCCCATGTATCTAGTCACGCCCGCGTTCAATATCAAGTTTTTTTTTCCATTCCCGCACGCATACACATGCGCCGAGAGGCCGCCACAGCGCGGTCGAAGGCTAAGAATAGTTTCTCGCATATTTCATTATTGATTACTTAGCAAATCCTAGACAATCACCGTTCAAAGATTTTCGTACATTCTCAATATAAGGAAAGCATCACCCAGCGATACACCCACGCTTATGCTCCGGCCAATGCTCCTTCTGGCACAATGGAGAGCAGTACTTCGCCTTCTTGCATCGACTACACTTCAACAACCCTGGCTTTCCAAAACTACCACATACCCAGCACGACTCTCCGAGCTGCTCCTGTAGGTTTCCAGCTCCTGTTGAGTTGAATTGGTCTGCAAGGCGCTTCTGCGCAATTCCAGCAACCGTTTCAATGTACGATACGGCAAACAATGGCGATATAGCCACTCGAGTCGCAAACGGAAGAAACCCCTTCCAAAGAGGAACATCCCATTCCGGACCTTCAAACCCCACTCCTTGACCACAACTGCATATGGGGTTCTCGTCGACTTGAATGGTCAATGGAATCCGCCCTTGCGCAGTGTACTCGCAATTGGGCTTGTGTGCCCAGGTCCGGCAGCGCTCTATGAATGCAGGGAGAAGCTTCTTCCAGGCAATTATTTCGTGGCTTTTTGTTGCAATCTTGATCATTGGTTTTGCGTTTTCAGCCTTGGCAATATGCGGCCCAAGAGTGGGCATGCGCTCCGTGGATAGTGGGACAAGGGCGGCGTCGATGATGACTGTAAAAGAAGCCAGGTCGAGACGAAGCGCACCGAGGAAAAGAATAGCGTAGACACCTGCATCATCAGGGTCGCAAAGACCAACAGCCCGCGTCTTTGTGCCTTGGACACCAGAAAAAGCCATGACGAGTGCGTGAATGGTATCCTTGACGTTCAGCAAGACATTGATGGAAGCGACTTTCCTGATTTTATCTCCGTGCCGTACATCGCGCTCACGGTCTGATAGTTGCAATGCAGTGTGCCAATCCAACCATCCGAGCTTTCGAGGGTTGTTCAGCTCAATTTTTGGCAGCTGTTCGACAGCGACATGATGGACATTCCACGGAGTATATGCACTACCGCGGATGATAGGGGCATAGTCGATGTGGTATCCACCAGCATCAAGAGGCTCAGAGACTGGGACAATGACCTATTCATATGTCAAAATGATATGTGTCTTCCAATGCACAAATCCGTACCTCAACATAACAAGACTTTCGTGCGATACGCAATTTGTAGTCGTGCCCAAGAATCGGGTAGGGAAAAGAAATTTTGTGATGGTACTTGCCAATTGACATCCTCGTAGTACATGGTGACGTTTGAGTAGCCATGACTTCAGCCTTCTCGGAGAGAGCCAGCTGCTCAGCCGGCCCGTCAATCTTGACATGAGCGGTGAAAGAGGCAATGTCGCACGAGCTCTGGCCGGACCCAGTGACTGCTTTGATTGATATTGGTTTATTTGCCGAAATGGAGTATTTGAAACAGGCAGAGGACTCGGCTTTTAATGGAGCCTCGGGAAAAAGTGAGGGCTGGTAAGTCAAAAGCTTGACGTGCGATTGGTCATTCACCATTGCCGAAAATATTACAAGCTCCATGCCGAGTTTGGTCGCGAATGTGGAAGCCGAGTGTGGTGTACTCTTGATTGCCAGAGCTATTGACGTATTTTTGAACTCGAGCACGCGAGAAGATGCCCAGAACGAGACTACCAAATCCGATTTCCCCTTTATACCCTCTACATCCTCCTCGAGAGACATTTTATCAGAGTTTGGTTTAGTGATGCACCCTCCCCAAATTGCGTGAAGAGAGGTGTACGCGTTGGAATGGAGAGTCTTGGCAGTCAGGTGGGCTTCAAGTGTTGGGGTTCCAGTCGCGTCTATATCGTCAAAAAATGGCTGGAAGCATTTGCGAGGGACGGTCACCACGACGCAAAGCATGGGTGGAACGTTTCCCCAATCTTCAAAAATACCAGATGATGGATTGGCTGCAAATTCTGCTCTCCAGTTTCGCTCAAGAGGATCCACGGTGTAGATTTGATAACGGGAGAGCTGAAGACAAAGGTCTTGGTAGTAAATACCCTCAAACATCTGAGTTCCCTGCTTCTCGATAAATCTTAGCAGCAAATCACAAACCATTTCCCAGTCCCCATTCTTTAGGGTTACCCGCCGCTTCATCCATTGAATCAGCAAGACCAGGGTTTCTGGATGGTAGTGCACCTGACTAAGCGATGCTAGCTTCGCAACCGACGGCCGGGATAGCAGCGCAGCCATGACGTTTTGATTTGTAAACATCTTCTGATGGAATCCAAACAGCACGCGAGCTAAAGTATCTGCGTCGAACGATGGCACGGTCTGTCGCTCTCGTGCATCATGGTCGCCACTTGAAGGATCCACCCAAGCAACCCGCTCGTGATACTGGTTGTTTTGTTCGTGCGAAACTAATTCGTGGGTGTTGGATTGGGTGTTAAATGATGATACGTAGGCACGAGGAGCGAGGCCTAATACAACAGAGATGGTAGGAACCGTTGCGCAGATGCGATCTAGGAGTGATTTTGTCGCGTCCTCGCCAGCAGGAAGTAGAGTTTCTGTATACAGGACCGACTGGGACGGAGGGGACTCTTTCAAAAGCGGCCGAGTGGCAATCAGAATATTCAACAGACCAAGGTGGTCGGTCAGGTTCGACGTGTCGATGACATCAAACGTCTTGGGAGCAGCCGAGTCGCCCGCCCCTTGGCCATCAAAGTTTACTTGGGCGGCCCGCCACGCAGAGACAAACACGCCGGTTGCCGGGCTGCCGGTAGCTGCAAACACATCGAGGGCACGACAAAAGGCAAGGGCATCGCCTGCGTAGAAGCGAATGGTGAGCGCCTTGGCGGCCCGGGATGCGCGGAATGCACCAGCCCATGCTTGAAACTGCTCTTTCATGAGATTCAGAACCGCACTCTCAATCTGAGTGGATGGCGATTTGTCGGAACCAAACGGGACTATGGCCGGTGTGAGATGGAAGCCCTGTGGAAAGGTTCCGTAGTGAGGATTGAAGATCTCTCCTGGTGCCGCGTAGATGAACGTTGGGTTCAAGTTCTTTGCGGCTTTGATATCGCCGGTACGAGTGAAGAGGGTACCAGATTCCCAATATCGGTTGAACAATTTGCTCACAGGTGTAGCGGCTCGCGTCCACAACGGACCAGCAGCACGACTGGGGGTGATATTGTGGGCGTAATTGTCTCCGACGGACTTGGAGAGTGTCCTCTGCTGATCGCGGAGGTTGTTGAGCCGATCGGAAGCCAAGTTGGGAAATTCTGCATAGCTCTTCCAGTGACCACGGACCTCTAGCATCGTACGAACGTCAACGAACTTAAGAAATTCTGCATAGGATGAGTCTCGCCATGACTCTATTGAACCCGAGGCTTCGTAGAGCTGTTTGCTATGACGAGCCAGCATCGATAATGAGAGCTCGTCGATCATAAAGTGATAGAAAATATTCCATATGCTGCCCATCGGCTCGCTGCGTTCCAAGAGTACAAAGAGCAATATATTTCGCGCTGCGATCGCTCATTTCAATACGTTACTGCTACTCAATTATGCCCTTACCTAGAATCGCCGGTTCAATATCACAGCAGGTGATGTCCAATTTACGAGGCCCTTGTAACCAATTTTCGATCAATGCCTCGTCTCACCGATGGGTCTGATGCTTACGATCTGGCAAATTGACATCCGCATATAGAGTAAACAGGATATTGCGGGGATCGCCAGATCCAAGGAGAAGAATATCAGCGGATTGCTCGGGGGAGAGGTCCTGAGTCAAAGATACTGCCGCCGTATTCCCGATCGGATAGAAAAACGTTTTTGACGGCCAGAAGAGCGGATGAGACATATCTATGAGAAGATACAACGGCTCTTGCCAAGTCGCTATAATCTGCGCAGGCCTATTGTATCGATTAAGTTTTATATCTCTCTATACGATGTTAGCGTCCAGACAGCTGTGTACAGAGAGATTGGATTCACCGAAAGAGACGCCAACCGATAAGAGGTTGATTTAATCCGCTGAGTTTAAAGGAATATTTGAAAGACAAACGTAGACTAGGCTGGGCGATGTCGTTGAGTTGATGTTGTGGCAACTCGGGTGGCACGTTTTTATTCAGGGCTCCGCTGATGTAAGAATTTTGCACCACCGCTTCGATCCAGCGATCATAGGCAGCTGACAACTATATCCCACAACCACCATGATGGCATCAGTATCGTTACATCTCCTTTGATATATGGTTATAGGTACTGCGAAGATTAAATTTTATAGGTCGACGAACCGCGCAGCTGCGCCACTATCGAAGAACACCAAATATCCAACGACCTTCGATTAGTGTGTAAGAGCCCCGTCTATCCAAGGCGCCTTCTCCTGAAAGCGACAATTTATTTTCATTTGCACGTTAGATACATACATTAGGCTCAACTCTGATTTCCGCCTCTAAACAAATGCTGGACATCCATCAAACCCAGCCTCAGACTACCCCACGTGAGGCGACGTATATTAATCTTGAACATAACTCCCCCAAATGCAGGAGGCCCATCCTGTTTCTTTCATCATTTGGGTGCAATCCGAACATCCAAATTCGCCAGATACCGTCGTCACTCGACCACAGAAGCTGTACCCATTTTAACAAATCCGGAAGTAGCCCGGCGCAATACCTGGTTCCGCTTGACGAAGCGTAACGATCCACACATTTGCCCAACCCAACGGTATTCCTGGGGACCTGTCGAAGACTGTTATACATTTCTCAATCCGGTACTGTCAATACAAACGAGGCAGGCGGGAGGTTCTAGCCTCGAGAGGACGCTGGTTTCTCAATCTATCCTTCATCTTTTCTAGAAAAGAGGCATTTGCTATTCTTATCAATTATTTTAGACGTACAAACTGGTTTCCAGATCTACCCAGATAGTTTCAAACATTAGTGATATTGTAATATTTGTCCGCTGGCTCTCCACTATCTACATAGTTGTCTGATGATATGCTTCTTTCTATCTCTTTCTTCTATCTCCTTCTTTTGTTCGCTTTTGCTCTGTTTCTTTATCCTATGCACGACTTAGCGTCGAAACATGAGGCTTCGCTTCAAAAGATAATAAAATGTACAAGTTAAAAAAGACGATACCCCTGGCACCAGACTTGGTGGCCTTCCCCAAAGTATTCAACCTCCAACCATTTGAGCCATCCAGGACACATTTGTACCTGGTACTTTGCTTGTGGCTGGCCGAAGGCGGGTCGCAGAGAGGCCTTCGCAGCGTGGATGCCATTTCTTCGTCGATGAGCACCAGAGTGGAGCGGAAGGTTCGACCGGTTCGGTGCCTCAATTCGCAAAATCCGCTGTCGCCTGGTACCTCTCCCTCACTTTTGTCCTTCTTTCTCATCCTTCGTCTCTTGATTATTGATTGTCCTTTTCCCATTGGGGCAGTCCTTCTGGCGCTGACACCGGTATCCACACTCTACTTCGCCTCTATTCGCTTTCAGGCTTGGTTTGGTAGCACCCTCATCCCGTACTTACTGCATGTTCCGTGATCTCGCATGCCGTATCATATGTGCTTTGTAGTTCCAAACAAATCCAGATCCTGTTGAAGATCACGCGCTCTGATTTCTTGATGATCCATTGTATCAGTTTACATGCTGGGCATATATGCAAACCTGCCGTCTATCTTACAGATTTATGAATATAAGCACACCTGTAGAACGTAGAATATCATCAGAGATAACATCGGCCATTTTTTCGAGTGCACGCGCACGCTAAGCCATAGCTATCAAAGAATTTCGTCTTCAACAGATCCGAGAAGATGGCTCATTGGATGGAATTCCAAAGTGGAACTTTGCACATGTATACGCAATATTCAGTTCACCGAATAAGCCGTGGTGGTTGCAAGACGATCCATCGGGTATCCACCTTGATACCATCATACTTGGTTTTTTACGCACAGATTTTACGGAAAAGATTTGGTATGGGATTTTTGTTGAGATTGTTGTCTTTGCAAACGTGGTTCAACAATATTATGTTAGTACGCTGAAACAGAAGACCTTGTAAGTCATGAGGGGCTGACCTGACCAAGATTCGGCTAGAGTACATTGTCCAAGTCTGATGAAGTCGTACACAGGCATGGGCTTCTAAAAGGCTCAAAGGCTCCCAGAATTCCTGCTTCGGTGTCTTATTACAAAAACTGTGTGTATATAAAGTCATATTTCGAATAAAGAAGACCACTCGTGTTACGGTACATGCACCAAGAACCGTCCCCGAGCGACGAGAGCCGCATATGAGTTTACAGGTGCGTCAAGCACTTATTTTGAAACGACCGAGCCTCCTGGTGACAGGCAAACAATAGGAGGAAAGGTGGATTAATCATATTCGAGGCATGTTGAATTTACAATCATATGCGTGCATGTATGCGCATATTTGTTTCTGTTTCGTATCCCCCCTCTCTGATATCATGTGCGAGTTTGTGGGAACCCCCTCTCCTTCCTTAGTTCTCTACCTTCGTAGTTGAGCTAAGGTATCGTATTTTTCATCTCTCTTTTCATGTATTTTATTCTTACTGTGCTCTATAGTACGATTTGTATCTTAGGTACAGTATGTACAGAGTTCTCTACCTTCGTAGTTCAGCTAAGTACAATTTGTATCTTAGCCACAAGTTACCTCCCTGTGTGAGAAGGCACACTCGGCAATGTATTAAGATGGATGTTCGAACCTGTATTCGACAAACAAGAGAAGCTCCATTTTGGATACGAGAGTGATTCGCGAATGTTGGACTGATTGTGAGTCACCTCTATGCATCCAATTGACGATGGGTTCGACATATAGGACTGAAAACAGAGGCAATATCACAATGCAAGTAGCATGTGGCAAGATCTTTTCCCACTCCTCAGAATTTGACCATATGGGCAATTCAAAGTCATTGCCAATCCCACACCCACAAAGTGGCCCAATGTCTCTCCTGCCCAATTTCAAGTTATCGGTTGCAAGAACACAATCTGGATGATGCATCCAAGTTGTGCATTGCTCAGTCACTGCTGGCATAAGAGCTCTCCACTGGGCAGCCTCATTTGATGGTGTTTCAATGCAGTTGCTAGCACTCATAAGCTCCAATAATAAATATCCACTATTTGTTTTCAAAGAATCAGACAACCAGATTGCTGCCAAGTCAAGCACAACCCTTGAACCAGAAAGATCAAGGTGCAACCCCACAAAGAGCAGCAATAGGTAAGACTTTGACCTGACTTCCTCCAATTGAATAGTGTTGATGCAAGTGCTGTTTAAATAAGAGTACCCAATCATAGCCCTCATAATTGTGAGCTTCATCAGGGTCAGCAGAGATAGGAGGGGCATCTCAGAACTGATCCTCAAGCCAAGGAAGAATAGACCTTTGAGAGTGGCCCAAACGTTGCTTAGCAAAGGCACTTTCTCTTGTCTTCAAATGTGTCATATCTTGCAGTTGGAAAACTGCATCATTAAATGTATTCCTAACCAACTTAATTTTTGCAGGTTGCTAACATCCAGCATTGGCATATGGTCAAGGTGAATGTGGTGGAGATTCCATGGTGTTATGTGACCTTGATTCCTAAGAACTGGGAATTGATGGCAAGAAAACCCTCCTGATCCCAAAGGCCTTGCTGGGCTGATGTTCATCTGAAAGCAACTATGAGTAAAATCCTATGCAAGGGGTTATTTACAAACAAACCTTGACTTGTTTTGAAGATTGGTTATGCTGAAATTGTGCAGAGCCCCCATTGTTATGACCTGTCAAACGGACATAACAAAACAACCAAATATTTTTACAGATTTATGGCATTTTTCCTAAGAAGAACAAGCCATAAACAAGGTCACGTGACCTTGGCGCTTAGCCAGCGCTTACAGTGGTTACCCTGAACTCGCTCCAGCATTTCTCTCCATTGTTACTTGGAGCAAGGAGCAAGTTGTCATGTGATCTCAGTGCTTACAGAAGGATCACATGACCTCAGTGCCTACGGTGGTTACCCTGAACTCGCTCCAGCATTTCTCTCCATTGTTACTTGGAGTGAGGAGCAAGTTGTCACATGATCTTGGCGCTTACAGCAGGATCACATGACCTCAGCGCCTACCCCTCAGACCTTGCGTGGCTCTATAAGATTCAGAGCTGCACAAACTTAAGACAAACAATTACCTAACCCATAGTACTGAACATAACCTACACCTACTGCAGAGTGTGCTTAGATAATACATCTGCAGCCACCACAGCCACAGGCATATATAAGAAGGATAAAGCAAGACTGGACGTCTCAGCTTGCTTTATCTTGTCAACCACCATAGACCATAGCAAACACTGTAACTAGAACACTCAATACATACTGTATAGCACCAAACTGTCAATGCAGCCACTACTTAAGTGCTTCACAAGGAAGCCTCCAGAGGGTCACAACACCCATCAACTGGGTATGGAAGTTGGATGAAAGACTGCCAGTCTGCAGAGGAGACTGCTATGGCACAAGGAGAGATTTGATTATGTTGTAGTGAATGTTCATGGGCTATAGCCTTCATTCTATTCATCCAGTATTTTGACTTGAATCTGGCCACCATTGAATCAAGGTGCAACCCCTTTATTTGGTCACAAGCAAAATTTGCATGAACTGAGATCCCTTTGGTGTGCTTTCTGGGCTGGAAGGGGTGTGATCACTGGGGGACATCATATTGTTATGGGAATCCAGCAGCTGGATCATATGATAGAATGTGTACCTGGTGACTTGATTGCAACCCTGCTTGTGATATTGTAAGAGACTTTTGAAGGGCTATACAACAAATCAATAATGTAGTGGGGGATGGCCTTATCTGTAGAGCTACAACCATGTTTTGGTTTAGAAGAGTGAGGGTTGGGGCCCAGAACATTACTACAAGTGGTGAATATCCTTTCAGCCCTTCAGGATCTTCAATGAACTTTGCTTGAGAGGATCAAGTTGGGGGCACAAAGCATCCCCAGACTGCTTGTATTGAGGTACAGCTACTCATGATCCTCTCTCCATTGACCAAAGAGCTGTTATGGATCACTAACATTTTCTATTATTTTAGTCTGCTCTGCCAACCTCAAGTGATGCCTCTGTAATTAAATTGTGAAATACTCAAATTTGTATGCACTCTGAATTGTACTATTTTCTGTTTCATTAAATAGTACAAATTTCCCGCTCTCCAACGCATATTTTATTAAGTTTTTACGATAAGATCTCAGAGAGATACAGAGGTTGCGATATTTCCTCTTATCAGGAGATATTGATTACAACATCGCACCGCTCATATCTCGGCAACCGCTTACGCTATCAAAGCGATCTTATGCTCTATCGATAGCTAATCTTCGGCGGTATCTGCTGCCCGAAGATCGTCGCGATCCACCGGATCCTCGCGCCGGAATGGCCCGAAGATCATTAGAATCTTACTGGACCATCAATCAAGATCTAATGACTCCAGTGAGTCAGGAGAGCTTCCCAAATTGATCCAGAAGCTTCTCTGACTCACTTTATGACTCACTGAGATGTAGCCTCCATTCATTACATGTATATACTATGATAATATGATCTACAAGCCAATAGCAGGTCTCAGATGCATCAATGCCTTCGATCCACACCCTGTCTTTACTCTTTTATCCTATACTGGGCTAGGGTGTACCCCAAGTATAGCAGTACCCTCTTTTGATGATCGCACTGGCATGCATGTATCTATTTGGCTCTGGAATGCCCTCCTCAGGGTATAAAAGGACCTCCTCTGAGGCCCTTCCAGACCACCTTCTCCTCTACTCAACCCAGACTGGTTATTGGTTTCTTTTCTCTTTCTATTTCTCTTGTCTATGTGTGAATTCTTATATAACTAGTACTGAGGAATAAAGTACCATATTAGTTATATACTGTCTGAGTCATTGTATCTTATATACAGAGATATATAAGGATACAATATTGCCTGATTGAGCGTGACATTAAGTACCAGCTATTAGAGGAAATCTAAGTACCTGTAGCTGAGGAAGTACACACATTAGGCAGCCCACCATCTATCCTATAAGCTATCACTTAAGCCTAGTATTAAGATTAGTATCAGTTAGTCCAAGCGACTAGGGCTGAACTACATTTAAGATATCTAAGGGAACCTGACCATAGTAGTCTTGCTCTTTATACCTATAAATTAGTCAGTTTACACTGTGAAAGATTAAGACTACCTTGAGTGTTACTTGATCACATTGCAACTACTTTGAGCCTTCTTACTCTAGTCTAAGAAGTATTGAGTATGATTAGTGTATACTAACATATCTACATTTGCTTAAGCTCTAGATATTCAAGTGTACCCTGACCTGTAACAAGAGCACTGGAGATGAATATCACCTAGATTGTTAAGTGTGTTCAGAATAGGCATTATGTCATGCTGGGGAATGCTGAAGACTATGCATGACAAGAAACCCAGCAATTTGGAAGCCAATATTCCTAAATTGATAGCTTGGGGTGTGTGTTCTGCAATTTTCAATCCAAGTAGTAGTGGCCTGAAGCTAGTTCCTTGGCTGAGAAGCACTAAAGTGAGTTGAGTAATGTCTCTATAGGGAAGAAGCTTCTTCAACATTTCATATGCAACCAAATCCCAACTACTGTTGCTAACTTGAATCTGATTTTTTGTTGAATTTACAATCATATGTGTGCATGTATGCACATATTTGTGTTCATTACCTGTCCCCTCTCTCTGATATCATGTGCAAGTTTGCAGGAACCCCCTCTCCTTCCTCACTTCTCTACCTTTGTAGTTGAGCTAAGGTATTGTATTTTCATTTTATTTCATATATTTTATTCTTACTGTGCTCTGTAGTACAATTTGTATCTTAGGTCCAGTATATACTAGTTCTCTACTTTCATAGCTGAGCAAAGTACAATTTGTATCTTAGCTCCCCAAAACCTCCCTGCATGAGAAACATCTATTGATATGATTTGGCCAAGTATTCCCAAGTAAGGTTGGTTGCACAGAGGTATACTGGGTTGCACCCAAGGGACTTACTCATAATAGTTACCATGCTTCTCTGGGTGAGTCAATATTTTGTTGTCAGGTGAACAAGTGCTGAATATTGCTAAATAAGGCCTTGGGACTAGGCCAAGTAGGAGGCCTGTAGTTGAAAAATCAATATCCAGCTTCTTGCATAGTGATTTGGTAACTGAATCTCCCCTGAGAAGGAGAGAATCAGTGTATAGAATTGATTGAGATGTTGGCTTGGGATTTAGCAGCAGCTTGGCAGTGACTAGCAGATTGAGGATGCCAAGGTAATCTGCAAGGTTCAATGTGTCAACTACATCAAATGCAGGTTGATAGGAACCATGGATTCTGAAAAGATCCAATTGAATTTGATTGTTCTGCCATGGATTTGAAGGTATACCTATGTGTGTATTGCCAGAGTTGGAGTACTGGTGGAGGGCATGACAAAATGCCAGTGCATCACCAGCATAAAAATTTAGAGTGATTGCATTGGCCATTCAAGCCTTTTTGAATGTGTTGGACCATTTGTGAAATTGAAGCTTGAATTTTGTACCATATTGGTCCAGCACAAGCAGAGCAAATACTGGAGCAAAGTGAAATCCTTGTGGAAATAACACCATCCCAAGATTGACCAATTTGCCTGATTTTGAGTAGATAAATGTTGGGTTGATGTTCTTGGCCTCCATAGCCTGAGTTGGACTTTTACACATGGTCCCTGTGGTCAAGTAGTTTTGCAATTCCCCATCTACCAAGCCTAAAGCTGATAGTGTTGAGACCTCTCTGTCTCCTTGTCTCTGTTGAGTCGTTAAGTAGTGGCTATGTTGCCAGTGGTAATTTGCAGTATATATTGATAGTGTCACAACCCACTGCTTGCCTGGGTGTGTATGTGTAGTAGGGGTGATGGGGACAGGCTGGTGAAACCAGCCTGCCCCCTAGTACAGTGGGGGGGATGTCAAGATGAAGCAATATGGGGGACCCAGAGCAGCTTCATGGCTGTATTTATACTCCTCTATGTACATGATCACATAAGCATACATGTTTTGGTATCAGTCAGCATGAATGGCAGATCAGTAATCAAAGTGGAGGGAGTCAGTCAGCATGAATGGTGGATCAGTAAGCAGGTGATTGGCAGTTACTAATCCCTCTAGCCACATGACTAATGCACCATTAGTGGCTGACTGATCACATCAGTCAGCCCCATTACTCATCCAAAATACAATATTAGTAAGATTTATAGTCATAGCCACCAGTTCCAGTCATGAGCCACCTTGGCTCATGACAGATAGTATTTAGGTAGTATGTACAGACAATCCCTGTGGTTGACAAGATAAAGCAAGCTGGGGCCTACAGGCTTGCTTTCAATGAGTTATATACCCTTCAAGGTATGAGTCAGACTGTTCTGCAGTCTGCAGTAGGTTATGGGTCACATGTGGTGTAAACAAGTATTAAGTAAGTTGCTCTTAGGGTTGTTGCAGCTCTGAATCTTATAGAGCTGCATGAGGCCCAAGGGTCACATGATTTAAGTGCTGAGGTCATGTGATAACTTGCTCCTTGCTCCAAGTTACAATGGAGAGAATTTCAGGAGCAATTTAGGTAACCACCATAAGCACTGAGGTCATGTGATGTGTTAAGCACCAGGGTCATGTGACAACTTGCTCCTTGCTCCAAGTTACAATGGAGAGAATTGCAGGAGCAAGTTAGATAACCACTGTAAACACCAGGATAAGTGGCAAGGCCACATGGCCATGTTTAGAGCTTGTTTGACTTAGGAGAAGATGCTATAAACTACAGGCTAATTCTCTTGTTACATTATGGCTGTCTGTGCAGGTCATAACAGACAGCATGAGCAGACTGGCTGAACAACCAGTCACAAATGCTGCAATCAACAAGTTGTCACTGCCAAGGAAATCCTTCCTACTGGATTTCAACTGGCTTTTCAGTTGGGCAAGGCTGTGGTTTGGTACACTGGTGAATTCTGAATAGAGCTTCCAATGTCTGCACAGCTCAGACAGAGTACAAGAGTCTAGGAACTTCAGAAATGGGCCATATGGTGATTCCATCCAGCTTGTGGTGTACTGGAAAGGCTGACAAGCTTCTTAGAATGATGCAAAAGTAGTAACAATGCATGCTTGTCAATCTGGATATGGAAAAACAGGTGCCATACAGCATCCAATGGTGTGTTATCTTCTATGAGGGTAAAAAGGATGATATTGTGTGCTTGAAATTGAATATTAATTTGCTAAATCCTACATTATCAGCCATGGACACTCACCAAGGATTTCTGGCTCCCAATTGCAGCAAGTGAAGCTTAATGAGTGAGGATCTGTTGCCAAGTCAATCACTGTGCAGAAATGATAGCAAAAGACTTACACCCTATTGAAAGATCACTATCAATCATGAACAGTATGTGACATGTGTTACAGGTCAGGGTACACTTGAATATCTTGAGCTTAAGCAAATATAGATATGTTAGTATACACTGATTGTACTCAATACTTCTTAGACTAGAGTAAGAAGGCTCAAAGTAGTTGCAATGTGATCAAGTAACACTCAAGGTAGTCTTAATCTTTCAGAGTGTAAACTGACTAATTTATAGGTATAAAGAGCAACACTACTATGGTCAGGTTCCCTTAGATTAAGGATGTGATGCTGATATTCTGGCATTCTGGCATCAAGGGTAACTCAATTACAGAAGCACTGATTCATAAGCTGATGCAATTGAGTTACCCTTGATGCCAGAATGCCAGAATATCAGCATCACATCCTTACCTTAGATATCTTAAATGTAGTTCAGCCCTAGTCGCTTGGACTAACTGATACTAATCTTAATACTAGGCTTAAGTGATAACTTATAGGATAGATGGTGGGCTGCCTAATGTGTGTACTTCCTCAGCTACAGGTACTTAGGGTTCCTCTAATAGCTGGTACTTAATGTCACACTCAATCAGGCAATATTGTATCCTTATATATCTCTGTATATAAGATACAACAAATCAGACTGCATATAACTAATATGGTACTTTATTCCTCAGTACTAGTTATATAAGAATTCACACACAGACAAGAGAAATAGAAAGAGAAAAGAAACCAATAACCAGTCTGGGTTGAGTAAGAGGAGGAGGTGGTCTGGAAGGGCCTCAGAGTAGGTCCTTTTATACCCTGAGGAGGGCATTCCAGAGCCAAATAGATACATACATGCCAGTGCAATCATCAAAAGAGGATACTGCTATACTTGGGGTACACCCTAGCCCAGTATAGGATAAGAGAGTAAAGACAGGATGTGGATTGAAGGCATTGATGCATCTGAGACCTATTATTGGCTTGTAGATCATATTATCATAGTATATACATGTAATGAACAGAGGCTACATCTCAGTGAGTCATAAAGTGAGTCAGAGAAGCTTCAGGATCAATTTGGAAGGCTCTCCTGACTCACTGGAGTCATTAGATCTTGATTGATGGTCCAGTAAGATTCTAATGATCTTCGGACCATTCCAGCACAAGGATCCAGTGGATCGTGAATATCTTTGGGCAGCAGATACTGCCAAAGATTAGCTATTGATAGAGCATAAGATCGCTTTGATAGGGTAAGCAGTTGCCAAGATATGAGCAGTGCAATGTTGTAATCAATATCTCTTGATAAGAGGAAATATTGCAACCTCTGTATCTCTCTGAAATCTTAGTGTAAAAACTTAATAAAATATGCGTTGGAAAGCAGGAAATTTGTACTATTTAATGGAACTGGAAATAGTACAATTTGGAGTGCATACAAATTCAAGTATTTCACAAATTAATTACATAGGCATCACTTGAGGTTGACAGAGCAGACTAAAATAATAGAAAAATGTTAGTGATCCATAACAACATGGGTCCCCACATCCAAGCAAAAGAATATCCACACTCTGCTCAGGAGAAAGGTCTTGCTTCAAAGTTATGGGCAGAGTGTTGTCCAGAGAATAAAAACCAGCCCTTGATGACCAATGCACAGGGCATGACATTTTTGGTGAAAAACTATCAAACTTGGGTGAGCTTGGACAACATCTGTCCTAACAAGCAATTCCTACTCACAGTGCAAGGTGATGTGCCCATGCTGTTACAAGAGGAATATATGCACCACTGGAATCTGTAGAATCCAGTGAGTACAAATTTACGAACTTTGATGGACCAATCTCCTGAGTGTTCGAGTTTGGGTGTTTGGTGTGGATTGTAGTCAGGCAGCCAAAGGTAGCCACAACGTCATGTGACAGGACATGAATCACGTGAAATTCAGGTCCACAGGCAAATTATCGAGACATGAGAATTTCATCTATTACTTCATTCACTCATGTACTTGCGCTGACATAAAGTTTATGAACACGTGATCATTCTCGCACCCAGGCTGCCCTCTCTTGCCTTGATAACTCAAAATCGTGTAACTAAAACCTTGTAGCATACATAATAGAAATTGAAGTAGACCATACGAGCTTTCATTAAAACCTAGTGTGTCCACCCTTGGCCTTCAAAACTGCCTGAACTCGAGCATCCATCTGACCCACATGCATATTCACCTCATCAATAGTAATCGAGTCCCAAGCTTCCTGAGCCGCAGCCCAAAGACATTCAACACTATTGCCAGACCCCCTAATCTTCGCCACACGGGATTTGAGGATCAGCCATAGAGGCTCGATCGGGTCAAGGTCAGGGGAACTTGGGGGGTGGGGGAGCTGGGTGATGCCTAGTCGCTTCCATGCCTGTTGTGTGACTTTTGCACAGTGTGCAGCAGCCCCATCCTCCACGACAAGCATGTCTAGACCTCGTTCTTGCCCTACGTGCCTCAGGAAGTCGAGCAGCGGTCCCGAGAGCACTTGATCAATGTAACCCTGAGCTGTCAATCCGCCACCCTTTCTCCGTCCCTTTGCAGAGATGCTGACTGGTGCAGTTTTGAGGTGGATGAGTGGTCCCTTGTAGCCATAGGCAACACAGGACCATACGCTGAGGGAAATGCGGCCGCTTCGAAATGTGGGGACGACACATTCGGTAAGATTTTGCTCATTGGTTTTGCGTGTGACCCTCGGGCGGCTAGGTTGCTCTCCGCTCTCAATGTGAGCTTCATCAGTCCACCCAACACCTAGCCAGTTCCTCCCTCTGTTATCCCGAGCCCATTGCAGCCGCTTACCAACCATGGTTCGCTTCAGGTATGGTTTGCGGCGAGCAACTCTCCGGCGATAGCCCTCCTTGTAAGCGACCCTTCGGACCATTCGCTTGCTGACAAAGCCCAGTCGCTCAGCAATCATTTTGTAGGTGTCAAAACGGTTCTGGCGGATAGTCTGCATGATAGCACAGCGTGTGGTAGAGCTGATAGTTGGAGGGCGCCCAGAACGAGGCAGAGATTGGATGGAGTGGTGTTTAACATTCCTCTCAACAGTATTGTAAGCTACACCGACAGAGACGCCCACTTTCTGCGCAATGTCGCGGTATGCGTAGCCTTCTTTCCGAAGTATAAGAATAGCCCCTCGCTGGGTCTGTGTGAGCTCGGGAGCATGACCACGCGGCATGGGAAAGGGGAGAGTGCGATGAGAATCAGTCACGTGACGCGCGTTCATAAACTTTATGTCAGCGCGAGTACATGTTCCATGGTGTTTGTACTAGATACTGCCACAATCTTGTTTGTGCTCTGCCCAATCCTCTTGCTGGCACAATGCAGAACAGTACTTTGCCTTTTTGCATCGACTGCACTTTAGCAACTGCGGCTTCCCAAGACTGCCACATACCCAACACAAATCCATGATCCCCTGGGTTTGCTCCCCAAATCTCGATGGCTCAGGCAGATCAAAAAGCCAAGCTCGGATAGCTCCAGCGACCGATTCAATATAAGACACAGCAAACAATGGTGAGATAGCCACACGCGTCGCATACAGGAGGAATGGCCTCCAGAGAGGGACCCTCCATTCCGGTCCATCGAATCCGATCCCTTGACCGCAGCTGCATATCGGATTTTTGATCAATTTCTGTGCTGAGAGGGATCTTTCCCTGCGCCGAGTATTCGCAATTCGGTTTATGCCTCCAATTCCGGCAGCGCTCGACAAATGCGGGGAGGATCTTCTTCCAGGCAACCATTTCTTGACCCTTTGTAACGACTCGGACCATTGGGTTGGTATCTTGCACCTTTCCGATATGGGGCATCAGAATAGGCATCCGTTCGTTTGAAAGTGGAACGAGAGCGGCATCGAGAACTGTTAAACTCGAGGTAGCGGGCAGGCTACATGGTGGTTAGGTGAAATCTCTCTCTCTTGTAAAATTTTCTACTGCAATGCCTAAATACACAGATACGAATCACATGACTCAATGCGTGCAGCCACGTGTGACATCCAACAAGAACGACAGTGAAGGAAGCAGGATCCACACGGAGCGCGCCCATGAGAAGGATAGCATATACACTCCCCTGATGAGGCTCGGCAAGACCAAAAACACGATTCTTGGAAGCTTGAATGCCGGTAAAGGTCATGGCGATCGCATGAATAGTATCTTTAAAGTTCATCAGGGCGTTGATCGGTGCGGCCTTGGTCGCTTCGTCTCCGTTTCGTATGTGACTCTCACGATCCGACATTTGGAACGAGATGTGTGAACCTAGCCAGAATAGTTTATCTGCATTGTTCATATCGATTTTCGGCATGCGGTCGATCGCAATATGGTGGATATTCCAGGTTGTAAATTTGTTGTATCGAATGATTGGGGCAAAGTCAAGATAGCATCCACCAGCATCAAGGGGATTCGATACAGGAGCAACGATCTGTTGTCTAATTAGTAAAATTCACATTTTCCAGAGCAGCGGTCATACCTCGACATAGTGAGACTTCCGGGCAATGCGCAACTTGTAGCCACGCCCGAAAATCGGGTATGGATATGAAACGGTGTGCTGATGTTTGCCGACGGCCAGCTTCATGGTACACGGCGAGATCTGTACAGCCGTTACCTCTTCCTTGTTCAAAAGAGCATATTGTTCAGCTGGTGCATCGATATCTAGGCGTGTGGTAAATGAAATGACATTGCTGGAATCGATGTCCGAACCAACGATAGCTTCGATAGATGGGGAGCCACTTGATGCTAGGGAGCCCTCAAATCCTGAACGGTTCTCGAGTCTTAAAGGCATACTAGAATTCGTGGAAGGCCGATAAGGCAGGATTTTTATATGGCTATCGTCATCAGTCCTTGTTGAAAATACAACCAAGCCTAAGCCGAGCTTGAGCATAAACGTGGAAACCGAGTGAGGCGAGTGAGGCGAGTGTTTGAGCGCAAGCGCTATCGAGGAATCCTTGAACCGGAGAATACGAGAGGAAGCCCAAAATATGACCATCAAATCCGACTTGCCAGTGATACCTTTAGCATCTTCCTCCAGAGACACGAGGCCCGAGCCTGGGGCGGTAGTGCACTTTCCCCAAACAGTGTGAAGCGACGAGTAAATGATTGAACGAGAGTTCTGGACATTCAAATGACACTCGAGTGTCGGTGTACCGGTCGCATCCTTGTCTTCGAAAAAGGGGTCGAAAGATTCGCGAGGAACAGTCATCACCACACAAAGCACGGGCGGAATATCTGACCAGTCCTGAAAAATCTCCGAAGTTGAATCGCCGAAAAATTCCGTTGTCCAGTCGGTTTTGAGAGCATCGACAGTGTAGATGTTGTAGAGGTGGAACTGGAGGCACATGTCCTGATAGTAAGGATTTCCAAGCAGCTGATTCTGGTCGTTTCTGATGTGCTCAAGCAGGGTATTTGCGACCAAACCCCGGTCTTCGTTTTTTAAAAAGATTCGGCGCTTTGTGCAGTGAGCAAGCATGGCTATGGTTTCCCAATGGTAATGAGTCGTACTCATAGATTTGAGCTTCTCACGAGATGGTGGGGAGAGCATCGCCGCCATGGCGTCATTGTCGGCAAAGATCTTCCTATGTAGTCCATATAGAATATGAGCAAGATTTTTGGCGTCGAGCGAGACGATGGTGCTCTGGTTGCGGGAATAAGGATCACCGCTCGAGGGATCAACCCAAACCACACGTTCATGATATTGGTTGATCTTACCGGGAGACACTAGTTCGTGAATGTTGGAATGGGTCGTGAATGAGGATACGTAGGCGCGAGGGGCAAGACCTAGCAAGGCAGAGATGGTAGGAACGGTTGTGCAGATGCGATCTAGGAACGATTTTGTCGCGTCCTCGCCAGCAGGAAGTAGAGTTTCTGTACAAAGGACCGACTGGGACGGAGGGGACTTTTTCAAGAGTGGCCGAGTGGCAATCAGAATATTCAACAGACCAAGGTGGTCGGTCAGGTTTGACGTGTCGATGACATCAAACGTCGTGGGAGCAGCCAGGTCGCCCGCCCCTTGGCCATCGAAGTTTACTTGAGCGGCCCGCCAAGCAGAGACAAACACGCCGGTTGCCGGGCTGCCGGTAGCTGCAAACACATCGAGGGCACGACAAAAGGCAAGGGCATCGCCTGCGTAGAAGCGAATGGTGAGCGCCTTGGCGGCCCGAGATGCGCGGAATGCACCAGCCCATGCTTGAAACTGCTCCTTCATAGCCTTCAACACAACGGTCTTCATCTCGGGCGAGACGGAAATCTTGGTTCCACCGAACGGAATCAAAGCTGACATGAGGTGGAAACCATGGGGAAATGTTCCGTAGTGAGGATTGAAGACCTCTCCTGGAGTGGAGTACACAAAGGTCGGGTTTATGTTCACTGCGGATTCGATCTCGTCGTCTCGAGTGAACAGGGTCCCGGTTTCCCAGTATCGCTTGAACATATCGCCCATTGTGGCCGTAGCGTTAGGCCAAAGCATACCGGCAGCACGGCTTGGGGTGATGACGTATCCATCTTCATCCATAATCGTCTTTGAAAGCGCTGCCTGTTCCTTTCGGAGTTTGCTCATGCGTTCGGCAGGCGAATCGGAAAAGTCTGCATAGCTCTTCCAGTGCTGCCGAAGTTCTAACATCGTCCGAGTATCGAAAAACTTTAAGAACGACCCATAGGCCGACTGATACCAAGATTCATTTGATTCGGAGCTCTCATAGAGGTGCTTGCTATAGCGGGCCAGGATGGAGAGTGATTTGTCATTGATTTTGAAGTGGTAGAATATATTCCAAATTTCGTCTACAGGCTCGCTGTTTTCAAGCAGCACAAAAAGCAATATATTTCGGGCTATCAATGCTCAGGTCAGAGATGGGATAAGCTCTGGTGGTATACTGACCCAGAATTGCTGGTTCGATATCACAGCAGGTGATGTCGAGCTTCCGAGGGACTGGCGGCATACGATGGGTTGGCGTCAACGTAACGCGCATGTTTATCACTCACGATCCAACACAGTGACATCAGAGGCCAGCGTAAAAAGTATATTGCGGGGGTCACCACATCCGAGGAGCAGAATGTCTGCTGACTGTTCAGGTGAGAGGTCTTGAGTGAGGGAAATCGCTGCGGTGTTTCCGATTGGATAGAAGAACGTTTTGGACGGCCAAAATAATGGGTGAGACATGGCTGCGGCTATGGATATGGAGGCGCTATTATTGTCTTGGCGCTGTCTTTAAAATGTCTGGCGGCATACGCAAGATGAGCAAACTAGCTGTAGGGTGGGGTAGACTGGTGCTTACCTTTTGGAGTGCCTGGTCAAGAAAAGGGGAGATGAGGGGGAAACCTATTCTGGAGCGCCGCACACCTGGAATGGATCAAGGGTGTGGTGTATCGATGTGGTGGCAACTCGTGTGGCACGCTTTTGGCAGGATGACATAACCTGCTGACACAACATTG
>JARWMV010000038.1:0-78871 GCA_030998015.1 Ceratorhiza oryzae-sativae | reverse complement strand
TATCCCACTATGCTCCATTCTTTCAACCATCACGCGACACAGCACAGCCTAGCACCACTCGCCGTCAAAAAAACTGCGGCACGACACTGGGGGTTGACTGGTTCCCGATCTCGACCTGGTGTCCCGGATATGCTTCCGTCTGACAATGACTCTTCGTCTCTCTAAAATAGCATCCGCTTCGCTTTCTCAGCAGCGTGGATTTTTTCTGCGCAGTAGGAGACCGGAGCAGTGCCGCTTTATCCATCGTTCCAAGCTCGGTCATAGCGGGCAAGTCTCACTCTATAAATCACGCTATGATTCTGGGCACCAAACCACAGCTGCATCACTCGTCTCATAAAAACGATGATCCCATTCAACCCCTCTTTTCTCGTACTCGGCCTCGTGCTGCCCCTTCAGGCGTCCGCTTTGGCCACTCCCCACCCCATTCGCGCTTTCAAGCGACACATTTCGTGGAGCCCATGTGGGAATGGAACGTACCCTCGCGAGTGCGGGTTCTTTAAGGTCCCCCTAGACTACAAGAACCCCAATGCAGGTACGGCTACACTCGCTGTTGCTCGGCTCAATGCAACTAAGGAGCCTCGGCTGGGCACGCTTTTCACGAATCCCGGAGGTCCAGGTATGTCGCCTCGTCCATGTAATCATACCAAGTTTCAGTCACTTAATTAATCCCTAGGCGGAAGTGGAGTAGAGTGGATTTTGAGTGATGATATTCTACTCATGAACCAGGGCTCTGGCGGCCAGTATGATATAGTCAGTATGTAGCCATTCCAGACTCTTACACGATACGGGTTGGATATAACACC
Organism: Ceratorhiza oryzae-sativae; assembly: GCA_030998015.1. Classification (NCBI taxonomy): domain Eukaryota; kingdom Fungi; phylum Basidiomycota; class Agaricomycetes; order Cantharellales; family Ceratobasidiaceae; genus Ceratorhiza; species Ceratorhiza oryzae-sativae. Next base: position 78,068 of record JARWMV010000038.1, on the reverse strand, counting down.
AAAAAAAAAAAAAAAAAAAGGCTGGGACCCTAGAGGGATTGGTCAGACCACTCCCAAAGTCAAGTGCTTTGACTCTGGTACTCAAGAGGTCGCCTTCTGGAACGGATCGCTCCGAGGTCAGCTCCTCGAGGTCCGCACCGACTTCAGCAACCGTACCGCTCTCAACGATTTCTACTCTCACATCAACGAGACCGATCGCGCGCTGATTCGGTTCGGAAAGCAATGCAATAATGCGAGTCAGAATATGCTGAAGTACATTGGAACGGCTGCCGGGGCAAGAGACATGGTTGAGTTACACGATGCAATCGAGGGAACAAAAGAAATCAACTACTGGGGAGTTTCGTAAGTGATTTTCTCCAAGTAATTCATGTGCTTTAGGCTGAAATAATATTCAGTTACGGAACGATACTCGGCAACTATTTCGTTAATAGTAGGACCATTACCATACGTCGATTGCATGAGTTGCTGAATTTGAAAATACAAAAGTGTTCCCCAAACGAGTTGGACGTGTGATTTTGGATGGTGTTGTCGATCCATGGGTTTGGGCAACCGAGAACCCGCTGAATGTGAGCTAGTGCGCCATAAGGATATTCTATAATACTTACCATATCATTCATTAGATTGGTCCGATTTCCTTAAGCTCGACTGATGCCACGTTCGATGCGTTCGCCAGACTCTGTGCCGAAGCCGGCCCATCCAAGTGTGCAATCGCGCAGAATGGATCTACAGTAGACAGTATTCGAGAGTGGGTGTTTGAACTTATCGAAGTAAGTGCCCAATTTGTTAGTTGCATCGCACCAGGGATTTGACCTCATTTCGACCAGATGGCTTTCAATTACACTACGGCGCATGGGCCGTCCGAATTTTCTTCTGGACTGCTTCGAGGTTCGTCCATGGTTTATATCTCCAGAATCACATCAATGAACAAATGGATATAGGCAATATATTTGGCGGTTTGTATCAGCCAGTCCTCTGGCCATCCGCTGCACAAACATTAGCCGGAATATATGCTGCACTTAACAATGCAACCTCGAACGCCAGTCTTTCCCGTAGAGATTTCGCTTGGCTAGCTAAACGAGACGCCACAAATTCGTCTGACTCCGCTACCGACTTTTCATACCAGGCGATTACATGTGCAGATGCAATCGACATGCCCACAACGACGACACAGGGACGGGTTCGAGGCTATCGTTAACATAACGCAGAATGTAACGCGAATGTGTAAGTTTCCATTTTTGTTGTTTCACGAGGATCCCAGATGTTAACTTGCGATGCGAAGTTGGCCCTTATAGCTGGTTCCAAGTGAGTACTAGGCTTAAACGAATTACATGCCCTGTCATATCGCTTAGGGGGAATTGTATTGTCATCACTGGCCATCGAGAGCTGTTGAGCGCTTCAGAGGGCCCTTCAACCATACTCTAGCGAATAAGATACTCGTGATTGGTCAGTCATACAGTTAGGCAAGCAGTCAATAGAGCCTAATCTATTTTTATGATTCAGGAAACGTTGCGGATCCGATCACTCCATATATTTCTGCCAAGCGAGTCGCAGACGCTCTTGGTGAATCGGCGGGGTTGATCAAACGGAATGGATATGGTGTAAGTTTACATCAAATTCCTGTTGATGTTCGGCTCACATCTGCAATAACATTGAACCAGCATACTTCGCTGTATATGCGGTCAGACTGGTTAGTATAAATCTCACGCGCGATTTTGCAAATTTCAAAGCAAAATGAATTTTAGTACCACCAATGCGACGGTCAACTACTTTGTCCACCTCATGAAGCCAGCGACGTTCCTGGAGTGCGAGGTCGTTAGACTGTTTTGCCAATGAGAAAAAATTACTAATGGGCCCGCATTTGCAGACGAATCATACGCTATTCTGAGCGGGTGGATCTGATCGACCTTGGTGATCCTGAACCGACTGCAGGGCTTCCACCAACCGCGACCGGCGTCTTTTTTTCATTGGTTTTCCTAATCCTGTTCAGATCAGCTCAATATATTTATATTACTCTCCATAGTGTCGGGTCCGCTGGTGAACTCGATTTCCATCATGCTGACGCAATCCGAGATCGGAGCCGAACAGTAACGTGGGCTATATGCATACACGAGAAATCGTTCATTCTCCTTAGCTTAATTCTATTTGCTTCGCTCGAACCCTTCGCCGAATACAAGTCTGTGAATCGACGATAGTGATATCTAATAATCACGAATCTTGTGCCATTGCGGTTAGTCTTTCAGCGAGAATGGTATCGTAGCCTGGTTGGCTTTTTGGGAGGTTGCGATACCAACTTGCCAATCAGCTGGTAGAAGTATTCTGGTCCGCGCCGTCTTGACCAAGGCATATTCAAATTGCATGAAGCGAGTTCAGGGTACCACCATTTGTTTGAACCATCCACGAGCCCGAGCCACAACCTCGTTCAGTCCTTGCGCTTCTGATTGCTTTGCTCATGGAGAGAGTTGGTTCTCCTGATAGGGAGTGGATCATTGAACTTTGAGAAAGCGACTTTGCTCATCATCCTTCCTGAAACGCGCGAGCTGATAAGCATAGATGCATGGGGCTAGCAAGCCATCGCTGCTGGGTGATTGGCATGTGCGAGTATAGCCTATTGGGTTTACGAGGCATCCACATGGAGTACATTGCTCATCATTTGAAATACTACTAGTGAATTACAAATGACAGCATGATTTACAACACACGACTGCCATTACTGTATATCATTACCCGGGCACCTACCCCCCAGCATAATGCAAACTTTTTTTTTTGTTTACCTTAGTTCTAATTCAACATGGATCATAGTCGAAAGTGCGAGAACCAGATCGCCATTCGCTGGCATCCAATTCCTCGTGAGCGTGAGTCGGAGGTCCTCGGATTCGTACAATGCGTGAATGTGCTGTTGGAGCTTTGAACTATCTACGGCCGATGCGCCAGTATCTCGGTGAGATACATGAGGTTGATGTCGACTGATATCTTTCCAAACGCGTTCCGTAGACAGACAATGTGGTGATTTTAACTTCATCGATCGACCTTTATCAAACACTGGCTGACTTCGTGATGATTCAAACCTTTGGCTCCCGGGATAAAGGGGGATCTCCTTCGCTCGGACTCGTCACTAGCCCGAAAAAACGGCACCAGAAGAGTGGCCACAAGCCGCTTCTGGTTGACCCTCCGCACAGACCAAGTTCAGTCGTGTCAGAAATTTTCGCAGCGGACTCTGCACAGCTTGACCCCTGTTGGTGACCCAAGGTTCTCCAATGGAATTTCCATAAATTTCCATGGGCTACGGCATGCTGTACGGTTTGGCGTAGGGGGCCAGCCGCATTTGGCGGCGTTCATTTGGCGGATGTCCCTTTTTGGTAATCGTCTCGGTAATCACCTAGATGTAGCCGCGGCTGTGCTACGATGTTCTACGGCGAATTTCTCTACCGGGATGCTTCTTTTCCTTATACTAAACTGTCGATCTTAATATTTTCTTCATTCAAAATATCCCTGCAATGCTGTGACCGTGTAGATCCCGAGTCTGGGAGCTAACGACGGAGTTTTGCGGTGGCAGCCCTCCCCCCATCATCATCTGACAAGCTTTTCTTATACATCGGCAGCTTTTCTCAGAGGAACGGTCGGGCATTGTGACTACTAAACATGTTAGGCCAAAATCCCAAGGTAGGCGTGATGTTTCACCTTCGTTAGGCTCGAACTGTTCTATGCTAGCTCCATTGATCAAAGGTTACGCGAAGTATGTTGTACACATTTACATCGTGCTTTGGATACTGATCAGTTCCACGTTTCGGGCCGTAAAACATCGCGTAAATCACTTTCAGAGCTACAATCCACTCTATGTGCTTCCATCAAAGGCTTTTTAATCGACCTGAAGTTAAGCGCTTGTCAAATATTTATCCTAGAAAAGGCGGATAACTTTGGTAACGTACAGTCCAGAGTTACAACGATGGTGCAACCTGTTTCCAGGACAAACGCAGTTTTCTGGGCCATGTCAGCGGGACAGCTCACGAGGTCGTGTTTAGCTAAATCGATGTGGAGCTAATCCAAGCCATTCATTGGTAGTGATTCAAGCGTGCAAATATGGTCAAGTCGGTGCTGAACACGCAACTGTAATTGGATAATCCGACCGACGGTTTAGAACTCCGGCAAACTCCCACCCAAGTGTTGAAATCGGGGTTTGTTGATTCCATTAAACTGGCACCAGCTCGGTGTGCCGTGCGGCTGTTGGATTGTGTATATGCAATTGAAATACTCAATTAGGAGAATTTATATCTTGATCAACAACGGCACGCTTAACACGAGTTGGACCCGTTTGACGCCTATAGAAACTATATCAAAGGAAAAGTCGGATTGAAGGCTTGATTGGCCCCAATTCAGCGTGTATTGGTTGGACCAACACGCCGGCGCCACTCTGCGCGCCGTTTTCATACCACTTGGAAGCTCCTCCAGCTGCGCCTAGGATAACTTGGGGAGGCAGCTATGTAAGAGCTGTAACGCCTATAGCAAATAAGCAAGACTAGTAAACCTGACAACAGCCGTGGCTTTATTCATAAAGCGCTTTTATTCCACTTTCATCGCCCGACGCACGCTTTCAACACGTAACCACCTAGTCTCAAATGGCAAAGTGGACCTAAAACATAACTTGATCTCCACGATTCCGCGAGCAGGGCCGCATAACGCCTAGCTCAATGAAGAGGGAGGGAAGTGCGGTAGGGGAATCGGCGTTGCAAACAACACTCGTTCTTGCTCATCAGATTATTCCGTGCTTCATAAGTCGGAGACAGGGTGTTGGGTGGATAGCCTCCAGCGGTTATGATATTTAGGTATAAGTGGTACGGCCCAACCCTGTGATTTATTCACCCAAGCCCTCCCCCTGCTCGTGCTTTGTAGCCCAAGTAGAATATCTAATCATCAGATGGCACCTCGAACACATAACGTAACTCCGGCCCAACGAGAGCAGCATTTCTTTGGTATAGATCAGGCTGCTGAAAGGGAGTAAGCACCATATCTGCTGAATTCTCGTTGCGCAGGAGGCTTACACCACATAGGAGAGACGGGGCGGGGGCTGTAAACGCTCCGCTTCAACTACCCGGTCCAGCCAACCATGGTCAACTAGCCAGCCCCCTTATGAGATCTCTATGGGGTGTTCTCCCAATCACCGAGTAAACACAGAATCGCTAAAACAGAGAATAATCAGGTGGCTTGCCATCTTCTGAAAGTGAGTGGATTTGCACGCCGAAGCAAGATAGTAGCGAACACTAAAGTTCGTCTTTGGGCATGATATCGTTCGTAAATAAAGCCATGACGAACTATGCTATGCCAACGTCCTTACTCAAGTACAGACATATACATGAAACTAAAGGTTTTTTATGCTCACGTACTACATGGCAAATTCTCTCATCTTGATGACTAGGGCGCACTTAATTAGTCGTGTTTGCTCACTCTATGCTCGTATTGCTACCTTATATGATTAGAAGTATGCGACTGGTGCTGTTCTGCAACATGAATTATTAAAATGCCCCCTTTGCCTTTGCATGGTTGCTAGATGAACCAGAAATACTGGTGATATCGATTCATAGCCGAAAGTGGGTACGATACGAAGCATGAACATGCTGTCTTGTTCATCTGTCAAAATGGTTCTGTTATAATACCTGGAATTGTTGTACCTACGAGTCTAAGGTTTGCCGCACACGCCTTGTAGGATGTCGGTGTGGATTCAGGGCTGCCAATGCCCCCCCCCCCTTCCACGCAATTGGTTTTCTATGAAAAATCAGATCTATTTGGATGCGACTGGTGTTTTGGTCGCGAATCAGTTGGTCTCGCGAAATATATATACTCAGACTATCAAAATTGAGCAGCATAAGATCCGGGATGATAATTTCTTTTAGGGTATATGTTGCAGTTTTACGCCAACACCACCGGCGACCCCCCATGATTGCCTCAACATGTGGCCCAGCTGTGATCGTTTTGCGAATTGGACCAAGCGTATGAGGACCAAAATTATAAAGACACCCCAAAGACAAGCTTAGACATCTAAGCTTGTTAGATTTAAAACCTCTGCATGCTTCTCCTAAGCCATTGGGCGGAGCGTAGCACATACATAGCAAGGAATTGTAGGACGATGGACAGGTCAGATAGCCAAAAGACTCATCGATAAAAACCAAATATAGTTTTAGCAACATACAGATGGGGCAGAAGATACATTGACTGTTACAGAACATTGCCATTACTACCCGGGCCCTCGACTATAAGCAGCCACTATGAAGGGATAACAGTTCATGACTTCGCACCAGGAAAGCTACACTTTGCATCCGCTAGTTGTTCCATTTTGAGCATGCTTGACAGCGCTCTAACGACACAAATCAGTTAAAATAACTCTCCGCGAGCGGGGTTTGCCCATGAGCGGGTCGGCAAACCTCCGTGTTGTGGAGCCCGCTGAATACGGGCCGTTTGTCGGAAATAGAGCTTTTGCTTACAAATTTGTATTTGTGTTAGAGTACTGGGAAATCACACAACCAAACCTGTGCGTAAATGGGTAACCTACGGAATGACGAATTTCAGAATATGGACTGACGCTGGGGTCGGCACTTGCATGTGTATGTGTGTATGTATTAGATAAAAACCTGGCACGCATACAAGCAGGCTTTGGAGCCTCTTATGTGCACGATAACGAGAGTGGGAGAGTGAGGGGACTAGAAGACGTGTCGAACGATGAGCGGACCAATTCTAGACAAGCCAGAGCGGGTCCCTTGTTGGAACTTAATGGGCCCAAGAGCCGGGCTGGTCCCTGGGACGGGACGCATAGGTGTCTCTCCAAGGCTCCGCCACACCATTCCCCTCGAATCTAATCCTTTACGTGTGAAGTACTGCCGCGCAATGATAATCAGTGGCGCATCGCGTAGGTCAATTCAATGCATGGATTAGGAACACAACAGGGGCTTGGCTGTACCATTTGCGTGGCAACTACCCAAGGCAACTTCGGGTCAGGCGGACCAGGCCAACGGGGATTGAAAAAGGATCAAGGCCCACCGGTCCGTGCCGCGGCTTGCTAGAAGCCGCAAATCGAATGGCTGGCCGTGTGAAGTGAGGCCTGCCACGTGGTCTGCCATGTTGATAGCGCGCCAAATCGCCACCACAGCAGCACTGTCAGAATTTGGGCTTTTTCGCTTTACCTTGATGAGCTCCCGCCGGTTCCGATGGACTTCTTGTGACAACTTGGCCCACCGACTAGAGCGCAGGTAGCTCAGGTATACCTGCTTCATCTGCTTTCGCTCCCTCACCACGCCTAGAGCCGCTCTTACCGAGCTTATTAAACGCACCCTCCGTGTAATGATTTAGCGCGCTAGCCAAGGCTAAATTTAACTAATCAGAAGCTCGCAAGGTTGGATGACAGTCATGTCACTCAGAATTATATACATTGTACCCGTAGCCTGAAATGGCAAATCGTCATTCATCGTGGTTTTCCTCCTCTTCGTCGTCTCCGTCGAGAACCCCACCCTCTGCTCGGTACCTCGCATACATAGCCTCTTGTTCATCTCCTTCCGGCAAGAGGGTGGCTAGCGTGACCAACGCTTCCAGGTACTAGTCGGAGCAGGATTAAGATGCCATCGAGAACGACATTGAGAATAGTTTTACCAGAGGTTTTACATCTTCACGGTTTGTTTGCAACTTTTCATCTAGCCTACCAAGCGATTCAAACTTACTGATGGCTACAACCAATACCTCATCGATCATTTTTCATTCCAATGAATAAATGGCCACTCACCAGATTTGAGAGACTGCATCCCCCTCTCCCTCAATTCCTTTTGTTCAGCCTCATCGCCCCCTTCTAGGCGCTCTGCAATCGCTGCCCCGATAGACAGGAGAACTTGAGCTTCTCCTAGTTTTCCTTGAGCCCGAACATTCTCTGGTAAGTCCGCCATGGCGGAAACCCGCGAGCAAATTTCTTTAGCACACTTGAAATATGTGTTGTCGAAAGGGGAGGTTCCCGAGTCGTCCGCTCCTGCTTCCTGGTCAAGGTATTCCGCGAGGGCCAGAACATCTTGTGCAGTGACGAGGAGCGTTTGGGCAAATTGCTCGGTCTCAATTTTTGTTTCTTCCTTGCTTTTTGCCGGATCTTCAAACTGACGGTGAGCAATGGCGTAGGATAGACGATCGAGCCCTTTCTGTAAAATGCTAGGCACGTCCGGCCCTGCGAGTTCGGCAATTTTTGTCCTTGAGGTTTCATTCAGATTATCCTCACCGGAACCGGTCTGTGATTGCGCCGTGCCGATGAGTGTTCGTCCCCATATGAGCTCAAGCTTCGGATATATTGTCAGATCAATAAATAGGGGCGCAACGTTGATAAAACTTACATTCCAAGACCTCTCTTGTTTACGAGATTCCAATGCTTCCCGTCCGTCTTCACACGCTGCCAACGCTGATAACAAGTATACAACAGGTTCATCTGGTTCGTCTTCTGTCAACGCAGAAGCATCTGTCTGTGCGAAATGATACATTAGGTACCAAGCCGAGGCATAGATAGTATAGAACGCGGACTATCTCGTGAGTCAATTTATCAGGATATTACCGGAGATGCAAAGGCCAATCTACATACGGCGGGTTCTTCATACGGGGAGTTCTCCTCCTTCTCCCGGGGCGAGTAAACGGCAGTGGGGTCCTTGTGAACCGACACAAGCCGTGCGCATTCGTGCAGGACACCACGAACGAGTGGAAGAGCGCTTGTCGGATTCTCTCCTAATTACAAGAGGCCAATGGGCTATGTCAATTAAAAACACTTCAACGTGCAGAGCAGCGTAGCATCCTCACCATAGAAGGCGCCCAAAGCGTTCTCATATAGCTCCTTTAAATCATTCCAATCCTGTGCGTTGATGGTTTCCTGGTCTAGATCCGTCCTGGGGGCTTCTGAGCGACGCTTTTTGGTACCGGGCTCTTCATCCCCCTTTTTTCTGGAGGCAAGCAAGCCTCTTGGTCGCTTTAGATTCTTGCGGCCGTCAGACATGGTCGTCGAGAAGCAGGTCAAATTTAAATCGAATTCAGGGTCAAGACGCCCTTGGATCTCAAGATAAGATAATCTGGATGTCATTAGTAGCCAAGTCAGTCAATTCAAAATGACATCAACCGAATGTAGGTTAGAATAGCACGGATGAAGGTAATTATGTTCGGAAATCCTGCCATGTGTCCTGCATATTATGCTGTCCCCCCGGCAACTGGGGTGCCAACATTTCCACCTGGACCATCCTTGTGTCCCTTCCCTTTTCCTTTCTGTCCTCCACCCCCTCCACCTGCGCCTCCTCCAGCTCCAGCTCCGCGCCCTCTCCTCTTTCCGCCTCCTTTCTTGTTGGCAGCTTCCGCTTCTTTCTTCAACCTGGCCTCCTCCGCATTCCACCACTGCATAAACTCAAACTCTGCTGCAAGTTCCTCAGCCTCACGAGCCTTAGCAAGCTCCAACTCTTGCCGAAGTCGTTCCTCCTCTTGAATATCACGTAGACTTCGTTTGGCCTTGCCAGTTCCAGATTCTACCTTTTGAGCATGCTGCTGTTGCTGAATGGCAGAAAATGAAACGGATCCGGAAGGCCCGGGAATCGGGGATGTTATTGGGGGAGGCGCGCTCCAGGCGTCACTACGCATATACCTATCAGCATTCCAGTCAAAACGTCGCTCCTGGCAAATGACTTACGGAGCGCCCCGTCTCTTCGTCGTTTCTGCCCCACTTACCGACCGTTTCGGAACAATAACCGGCCCAAGCCCAGGGAACGTCGGCTGAGGAGGTGAGGTTATGGATGCCGGCACCGGACGGATTGGTTTCGCCGTCTGTGGTTGGCCTTGGGGTTGAGATGAGCCGGGTTTAGGCACAGCAGACGGAGACGTCTTCGAAACTACCCTCGGTCGTGATGAATCCCCCAGAATAGGAAACTCTCCAGCGGAGGTAGATGGGCGCTGAGCAGGGGAGCTCGATTCTCTCCAGGATGTGCTGGCGGACGCCGGGGGTGTGAGCGTCTGAGAGAATGGTTTGGTGCGATCTTTATGGGCCATTTTGATGGGAGAGGCCGGTTGGTTGGATCCATCAAATCCGGTGATACGAACGGTTGGAGACCGAGTAGTTCGTGTTCCGGCTGCCTCGGTGGCCATAATGGCTCTCATATCGATTCGCCTGTCGAGAAGCTCTAGTTTCTATCCACGCCATGAAATGACATATAGGTACTCACTCAGGTTTGACTGTACTCATACCCCCCCATGCCAAACCAGTCCCGCTGCTCGGTACAGGCGGACTTGTTCCCACTCCAGACAGCTCCAGCTTGGGAATATCATCCAACCTTTCCTCGTCCATTGTGAATAGCCCGTCCCCATCGTTTGGCGTCACATCTTTCTCCTTTTCCTTCTGTGGCGTAATTAGTAGATTGAATGAACTCGTCCGTTTCGGTGTCTTTGGCGATCTTGGTCCGCTGGCAGATGCTTTCGGGGACCGATTGACCGGCGCAGTTCGAACGACCACGGTAGGGAAATCTTGCGTATCCAGCCATGTTTTGTGCTTTTCCATCAGACAAGTGACCCAAGCCCCAGAGCGCGTATGAGGAAGTTTGACAGCCTGCTGTACTCGTACGTATGCCGCCAGCTCCTTCACCGTCTCGTGCGCCACATCTTCTAAGAATCCTTTCTCAAGAAGGCACTCCATATTGATCGAAACATATTCGTGAATCCTATTCTTGAGTTTTGGTGCGTGTAATGGGGATGCATCGGTGAGTACGGAAGTGCAATTATTCAATGTGAGGTGACGGAGGATCACTTCTGAGCAAATATCGACAAGTTGCTCGAGCATCAACTCGTTCTGTTTCATGGGTAAGCACCGTAGCACGGATGACCTAGGAGAACTACACACCGCAGCAGACATGACGCTGAACACGAAATCTATGAGTTCATCCGCCGATTTTACGAAGTCTATCGCTTCCGGTGAGCACCTTCGAGAGTGAAAAAACCCGATACTAGAACTCACCAATATCATCTAATAATCCGACGCTAGTACCACAACACATATACCGAACGACGTATTGCATAGCCTTCCACTCCAAGTGCTTTAAATCCACACTGATTACGCCATTCTCATCCCATCTCTGTCTCGTCCACTCGCGTTCATCGAAAAACGCGGCGAAGAATGGCGAGCGAGCCCTAAGAACGACTGAATGGCACAGGATGGATCTATCTGCGAGTTCGAGTGAAATGTGAAATATCGTGCGGAACGAACGGTTGGGCGGCTGTTTGGGTGGACTCAAAGAGGTGAGCAAAGTCGGAATCAAGGGTGGGGGCGGGCGTCCGTTTTCCGATAGTCTCTACGGCTCTCGCGAGTGCTTCCAACCCTAAAGCTTTAGCCATTCTTTGAACATCTGTTCGAATAGCCATCGGTTTCGCGTTGATCCTGGTCAATATGGGTGCTACAGGAATGTGGACCCGACGATCCCAGATAGCACAAACGTTATCGCTGTAAAGGTAGTTGAGTAGAACCAGAGCCGAGAGGGCATGGCAGCCAGAGATCTTGAGATCTTCGTTGATTCGGTGTATTCGATCGAAATTCCTTCGAACTTGAGGTGTTTCCCAGCAAGGATCGCCCCAAGAGCGTGACACCTTGCTAGGAGCACGACTGTATGCGCTGGTAGGACCAAGGCCTGTTGTGCCCCTGCCTCGACCTTCATATCGGCTCCATGAAGCAAGTAATGCCTCAACTCTAAATCCACCTCCTGATTCCGACGGTCGACGGCCGCACAAAACCTTTCCGCCACCTTCACATCTCCGAAAATGCCCTCCCCTTCTTCATCCTCATCGTCCACTTCCTCCTGACCCACAATACTTTCCATCTTCTCTCCAATCGAACTTCCAAATCCGACCATGAACGGTTGAATATGTGCCACATCATCGCATAGCCTCTTGCTATCGACAATCAGCGGCTTGACTTCCGCGTCTGTCCTCAGAGCGGCGAATCCCCCGGTGGAGTTTGCCGCGACGCCTACGACGCGCTGCAGACCCGTTACGCGCTGATACTTGTGGGTTCTGCTCATTCCTCCGCCACCTGCCCCGCTCCCAATCCCAGGGCCCTTGACCGGCCGAGGCGCGTGAACGAAAACATGTCCGCTTTCGGTGCAGACTATAATCGTCCCATCTCCCCCAAGCGCTATATCATGAACAGCTGCGACTCGTCGTCTGAGCGTCCAGACCTTTTGGGGTTTGACAACTGTCTCCACGGAGGATGGATTGTCGGGCAGAGTGAATAGGAAGACTTCGCCAGATGTTGTCAACGCCGCAAATGCCGTCTCGCTGCTAGTAATTTTCGCGATTTGGATTCGGTTGAACACTTGGGGAGGTCGGTATCGATGGGGAAAGGTTGGCGCAGGGAATCTATGCGCTCATTAGAATACCCGCTACGAGAGGGTAGGGGAAGGATATGCTGACTGAATACGAAAGTCCGTCCCGTTCCAAAAGCACCAAACCTCCTTTGTGGGCAATAAGCAAATCATTGCAATGTCCTATCCATTGCCGGTTATCCAACCGTTCTTATCGTCATAAGAACAAACAGAGGCTTACCGAAATAGCAACATCCACCACCTTCGACACCTTTGCTACCTTTCTCGGTAAGACTTGCCAGCCGGGTGTGCCTTTTGGATAGCCCAGTTGACCAGCGTTGGTCCCCCATGTGTACAAATCGTCACTCGTCCAGCATACGCTCGCGGTCTTGCAAGCCGCGATTCCAACCACGATTTCTTTCCGAAGCGGCCCGATGATGCGCTTGGGTGATACTTGAATTTGGCTTTCGGTGGGGTCGACCCTGGATTTGGATGCGACGATGTTCGCAGCATCAGCTGGTTCGATGACATAGCCGAGTTGATGGAAGCGGTTCATCCCCCACGATAGAACATTTCCTTCTTGGGTTAGAGCCAAGGTATGATCCAGACCGAGTGCAACCGCGATAATGGTTTGGGTCTCGAGTCCAGAAACTTTGGTGAGGCTGTACTGAGCATGCTGTTTCGTTCCGAGCCTGTATAATTTTAGTTGTTAGACATACATTCCGCACTTGAATATCCCAGCCGCACCGTCCGACACCACCAAACCCACAGACTTCCAAATTTCCGCGAGGCTCGTTCGTCAAGACCGCTATATCCCCAGATTAATAATCCGGAATTCGATCCGAGCGGGGCGCTCACCCGTATGGAGCCGTGACATGGCTATATGATTGACATTAATCGGGTTGAACCGGGCACTGCCAGTCAGCCTTTCAGTGATTTCACTCGGGCGGGATATGTGAACTGCTTCCGGGTATGTGCGATCGTTGGCATCCCCAACACCCAGTGTAGCATTTCTGCAATCCATGAGCTAAAATCCTATATAGGAGGTTAGAGTCTTACCTGTTACTCCCCCAGACCAACAACTGTCGGGCGGCAGATACGGAGACATTAGGAGCTGTTCCTTCGACTGTAGCATTGTACACGTCAAACGCCGTCATGCCCTCCAAATCGCGGATGCTAGTATCGATGCTGTCACAAGCCAGGAGTATCATCGCAGCCGGGAGATTCCCGGAGTAAAGCGCCCGATGCAGTGCCGTCCATCCGCTCTCGGTATCTGGGGCATTCACGTCTATCTGGGTCGAGGGTAGCGCTAACAACGCCTTAGTGAATTCAAGGGCGACTGGAGCCACGTCTGTGCACGCCAAGGAGCACGGTGCGTCCCAAGGTGTCGCGCGCATTCGGATTGTTATCGAGTTGAATATCCTGAGCGATCTGCATCATCTGGGCCGAGCCTTGAGCTTGCTGAGACCAGCTGCGAGGGCCAGATCCGGGCCGTCCGTCGGGGACACGACTTCCGGATGTGGCGCGAGCATCGAGGAGTTGGCGAAACGCGCTGAGATTGCGCAAATGAAAATACGCGTGGAGGTTTGTCATGTACCGGTGGGTGGTCAACCGTGCCAATATCCAGCTTGCGAGGCAGGTTGTGCTTCACAAGATAGACAGTGGCGCAAGCAGACCAATAAGAATATCTGTCGGGTAGCACCCGAGAGATCTCTGGCAGAAGTGGGAGAAAATTCGCTTCTACGCAGCTGTGGTGGCCGTTTGAGTCAGAAAGAGCCGAATGACGAGGCGCTGAAGGTTATGAGTCAAGTATGACTCAGGATCGTGACTGGAAGAGTATAAAGGTAATATGAATGAGTGTTCGGCCTACGTTAAATTTCAGGGGCTTGGAGAGAGTCCAGTAACAGGGAGTTCAAGCAATAAAGCCCAGGCGTTTGCGATCGTCGTCGGGATTCAATCGAATGACCAATCAATCGGGAGTGAGGACACACGTGATCGATAAGCGCCAAGCGCCACTCTTAATGCTCAAGATTCAGAGCTTACCCACGAGTGAGATGTTGCTCGGGCGTCAGGATGTGGAAATGAAATATATATTGAAGTGAAGTTAATTAAAATAGAATACAGGGATTTGAGTGAGTAGAGAATGACGTCCAGAGGGTCTGCAGGCCTCTGTTTATGCCTGCAAATCGCTCCGAGTCTTATGACTCTTCATGCCCCAGACATCCAATTTTTTTGGGCAAGTTAAAAAAAATGCACGTATGTCCATTTTGACCATCTGTGATGATATTTCAGCTGCTAGATGCTTAAGAGATGCAGTACTGCATGAAAACAAGTGTATTCTATATTGTTATGACCTTGATGTAGACGTATGGAAAATGTGCATTTTGTCCAATTTTTGAGTGATTGGGATAGAATATTCACAAAATGAAGCTAGAAAGACTGTAGTAAATGGTCAAAACATCTATTTTGTGCATCCAAAAAATTTGGATGTTACCAGCATACAGAGTGAGATAGGCACTCACTTGAATCGATTACTGAATCATCTTTCTAGTACTGTCTAGCATGTATTCGTGTTTTCTGCACTCCCCCTTAATCGAGCAAGTGTAGTTACATTATAAATATAAAAGAGAATTAAATCGAATATACTAAAGTGACCATTAAAGACAATTAAGAAAGAAATGGATGTGGAAGATATTGTCCATATTCAATATAGCTAATTATGCGACTCTTAGACTGCGGTCTAATCGTCTCCTTGGGCATGTCTACAGTCAGCTCTTGTGATCTGGATCGCGCGCCAATCCTTTCGGTGAGATGTCGGCACCGTTTGTCTCCGAGCCTAGAACACATAGCCCCCATACGCAGCCTCTTCGGGCTCGTCTGGGTCTCATATGTTCAAAAACCCGTCCTTGATTCGGAATTCACCTCGTAGGCTGAGCTTCCTGTTGCGATTGCCATGATCTGAGTCGTCATCAAGATCTGGCGCATCGTCTTGATTGGACTCGCTGTCCTTGTCGTGCTTGTATGAGCCTCCGCCAGGACTTCAGCATTCGGTAGCCCAGTGGCCGATCCTCCCGCAGTTTCTGCATTTGGATGTCGACTTATCCCGAGCTCGAGAGATCTTATCTGTACGTCCAAATCTGCCTTGATTTGACTTCTCGATGCTGACAAACGCCTTCGAGTCACTGTCTCTAGTTCTCCTTCGGTGCGCCTCAGCTAGTATTCTCGATCGCAAGTCGCAGATCTCATTAGCTAGCATGTTTGCATCATTTGTAGTGAACTGGAAACTTATTGACCGGGTAAATGCGTCCCATGAGTCTGTAAGCTCGCGACAAGTGTTACTATCCAATCCACCTCTGTCAACGAGCCTGGCGCAATTTGGTTTATCTGTTGGAACCATTCACGCATTCTTCGAATGTGCTCCTCGATGGCTTCGCTCTCGTCCGTGCGATGGCTGAAGAATTTCCTTCGCAGGTTGATTAGCGCGACAGTTCCCTTGATTTGGAACTTCGACGCCAGTAGGCCCCACGCGTCTGCAGATGTCTTACACGCTTGGATATGGGTAAACACATTCTCATCAACACGCATCATGATGTTTGACAAATCTTTCCGGTCTAACCTTAACAAGTGACGTATTCGTCGTTGTCCATGGTACGTTTAGCAGCCGGTATGGACTCTGTCTGGGTCGGGTAGCCATACAAATCAGATCGGTCAGTATATCTTCCATCTGTATGCGCCACACGTTGTAGTTATCGCTCCCCCTCAAGGGTGCGATGTGGTGTAGTCCGATAGACACTGCGCTAGTGTACCGTCAGTCTGCATTTGGGTTCGGCCCGAGGTGGTTTGAGATATCTCGGGTAGGGGTGTTTATATATACTTGTATCTTATGGTTTAAAGCGGCTGAGCGGGGCTCACAAACCGTAGGAATCAAATATATATGAAATTGTGAAGTTAAGTACAATAAAAGATAGGGATGTGGGTGAGTAGAGAATGGCGTCCAGAGGGTCCGCAGGGCCTCTATTTATCCCTACTAATCACTCCGAGTCATATGAGATTGGGACTCACTTGGCTCGATTTCTGACTCATCTTTCTAGTACTTCCTAGAACTTTCTAGCATACATGCGTATTTTCCACCCAGGATAATGGAAGAATCGCCACTCATAATAAGATTTTCTTCGTGGTTATAGCTTATTATCTGTTAACCGTAACCATACATTACTACATGGTTTCACGGGCCAGTAAACATTATGAGTCCAATAAATGAGAAGCCTAATTATAGTAAACCGCCAGCGTTTCGAACTGTGATCGTTCCCTGTTCTCCAGTACGCAACAGTGAATCTACCACGCTGTTGAACTTGGTCACGATTTCGGGTTGCCTCATATAGTGCCCCGTTGAAGTTATTAGTTGATCCAGAGCTTTCCACTCTTGTAAACCGATTGTTTGAAATCCATGCGCAACATTCAACCGGTGATAAATACCTAAATTGTGAGCAAACCGCCGCTCGGTGCGTTGGTGGACAGTTTCACAATCCAGGACAATCTTTTTCAAAGATTTCACCACGCCTACTAGTTGAAGCTTGGGAAACCAGCCGGCCTTTGGCAAGCTAGCTTCATAACGTTCACCTGTTCCTATGCTCAAAATGCATGAAACTCGCCGGTTTTTGAAGCGCGCATATTCGCTAATCTCGCTGGTCAATTGTTCGATAGGGTTATTGCACTGGAGCCCAGCATCTAAATAGCGTATCTCGATGCCGTGCTCGTCGATATAAACCGGCTTGAAGTACGTTGGCGCTGCGCTAGTGGCACGAGCGGCCTCCCATATGCGGCATTCGGGTGAGCTCGAGCTACCATGATACGTACGGAATCGAACCGTAGAAATAGGGTCCGCCGTAACCGCACAAACGATCCTAGCCTCATAACCATTAGTTAGAAGCGAAAATGTGAAAAGCAAAAACATACACGTGACAGCGGTCGTCGCGCTTATCAAGCATTGGAACGTCGGCTCCGGCCTTGACATAATGATTATTCTCCTCCTTGTGGTTGGAATCAAAGGCCATTCTCGGATTTGAGCCGGGGCGTGGTTCAGCATACATTCCAACTAATAGTTTGATGGCATATTCAAGCCTCGTAGCTTGGAAAGTGCCTTCTTGCCAAAACCAAGGTTTTGTAGTTCCGAATATGTATTCTGAGAGTGCAGCATAAGCCTCAATTGCAGCCGCTACGGGCATACGAAGCCGGCCTAGCATAATTGCAATCAGACTTTTTTCCGAGTCAGTTCGCGTTTCTGAGTGGGCCTGAATTACGTCGGCTTACCCGCCCGTGCTAGTTCCGCAAATCAAATCAAACACTTGCCAAGGATGGATCTCTACGGCTGACGCATCCAATTCCCTTCGTCTTGCGTTGTATTGTTTCATGATTTCTCCTAGTATCACGAGGGACGACAGTCCCCTTACGCCTCCGCCGTCTGTTTTCAAGAGTTAGTGTGACGCGCCTCAAATATATGGAGCAGGTGCTAACCGAAGGAGAGGAAACGTAAAGGCCTCTGATTTCGCGCCTGTCCCTGGCTCATTTAGAATCATCTATGCTAGAGAGAAGGTGGGAGCCCTGATGCTGGTCGAAAAGAGGAGGCAAATGTTCTAGTTCTTGTACAAGGCGCTAAGCGCCTGCCTGTCATGTTTCCTTTTGGAGCAGAGTTCGCACAGCCATAACGCCATGCCGCGAGGAAACACTGCTTTGTTCGGAATTCACATACTATCAAAGTTGTCCTTAACAACTATTGGTCATCTTTTGCCCAAAATGGGTAACATAATACCCTCATTTCTGTCCAAAAGCTTTGTGCGACAGACGTATCCTGTTTTCAGGGGATATGCAAACTAAGGGTCAGCAAGACAAAAACCCACCCGGACGTGACGCGCAAATCTGCTATCGGTGCCTAGGCTCCGCAGGAAAAAGCGGGTCGCAGCGAGCTCCACGCTACCTGCCCAAATTTTGGCAGGGAGGGACTGAATTAAAATAGGAGGCTTCGAAATAAGTCCACTCACCCGCTCCAAAAAATCAGCATATCCCAGGTTTAAGGACGAATGCAAGATGATAGACTGTAACACTCACGATGTTAACACAAATGCTACTATACATACGAACGCCAAGCAAGTAGGACTGGCGGTCCTGTGCAGATGTATATCCTTAGGATATCCTCAGACATGTGTAATAGCGAAAGAATTAACGCCCCAGCCGTGATTGAAACCAGATTTTTGCGTCTAGCGAAAAATGCCACCCCCATGCAGTATTGGAGCACAGGAAACACCCCATCAAAAACACAGAACTCGACGGGATCGAGGAGTAACAGCTAATCGATGTATGAAAGCCCCATTGTCGGCCGGGCGAGGTTCCCTTCCATCTCAGGTGGCCAGCGACGCATGCTCTCTGTGGAGGGTGTTGACGAAGGCCTTACAAAACGCTTAACCACACACGTACGATTACCTTATGATTTCTTACATGATTTAAGTGTATGGCGCGATCGCCTGCTTACTCCACAACTCTAGTTTGTATCTTTCTCTAGTCACATGCCGCTCCGTCTCTGTACTGCGTGTAGAGAATATACGTAAACCCTGGTACCGTGTGGATAATTTGGCATCCGGGCGATTATATCGTAATTCTACTTTATCGACTATTCCCTAAGCTCTAAGAGACTTTGTGCATTGCGTGGCGATATATATTTACATCGCATAATTCTCAATACTCTCATCCAGTCGCACATTCAAACCATTCAAACTTGAGACTTATGCTGCATACTTCAGTGAAGTCTCCATTGATAAAGTCAAAACTTACCCAAAGGTATCACGTTTCATGATAATGCCCTTGAGTGCTATCCCAAGAGAGCGAGCCACGGCATTTGTAAGTGATCGGACAGCGGAACCTACATAAATATAAATAAACCTACACATATTCCCGCTCACTGGCATGTTCGAAACCGCCAGGGTATACAAAACTCCAACGCAGAAATATCGGTATTTACGGACTCTTTTTCGATTAGACAGTTAGCTGATTCTTGTCGACTACCCCCTCACGGCTTACGTACATAACGGCATGAAGCTCCGGGTAAATTCATTACACCGGCATTGAGCGGGCCGCGACATCACAAGGGTAGTACCGAGCTCGCCAAGGGGGACAAATTTGGTGGTTGCTCCTTTTGTCGTTCTTCGCGTGATTAATTAATAACCTGCAGTAGAGCTTTGGAGTCACTCGACGTGGAGAGCGCCAGAGTTGGATACTAAAACCGTCGGAGGTTATACTGGAATATAGTTGAGTCGTTCTTCATATTTGATATCCACAAACACCCTTATTTGGGAGATAATCAACGAACCCGGAAATACGATGCTGCAATCGTCTGATGCAAGAGAATTGTCATTTACATTCTTAATCCATTATTCCTTGATGTGTGGTTGCACAGTAACGGCATCCGGAAATTTACGCATGCCGAGCTATCTACGCGAGGTACATCTGACCGAATATAGCGTTCCTCAACTCCCACATCATACTCTTCAACATGCCATGTCACTGATTCCTCAAGTTCGCTTCTCTGCGACAACTGTTTCCATTCGCGTGATCCTGATACTATTGTGCGATGGAAGGAGTTGCTGTCCGGGCGGCCCGTGAATGCGTACACGAATCGGCCCTAGAGGCCTCATGCCGGCATAAAGAATGACATACGTACATCGGGGTCGTAAGGCTGCTCTTTGCTCTGCCAACGATTCAACTAGATGTTTTCCTTTAAATAGAGTGCTCTCCCCCTTCGTCGAGTAGTAACTCCCTAACTCCAAGTCGCGTACATACTAGTTCATATGATGCACTTCGCCCCTCTTGTTCTTACGCTTGCACCTTTGCTCGTGACAGCGACTCCGATTGGGCGTTGCACTGGGACCATCACTTCCCTCAATGATGTTTCCGCCGCCCAAAAGTGCACAACCGTCAACATCCAGGGATTCACTGTTCCAGCCGGAAAGACTTTTGAACTTTCGCTCCTATCAGGCACAACTGTTAATCTCCTTGGGGATATCAAGTTTGGAGTAGCAAACTGGGCCGGACCATTGTTCTCTATCCAAGGCACTAGCGTTACTTGTGAGTGGCTTGCGTTCACTCACGACCTTGACTTATGCGGGGCTCCGAATCAGTTAACGGGAATGGCCATACCTTTGATGGAAACGGCCCATCCTACTGGGACGGTCAGGGTGGAAACGGTGGCGTGACCAAGCCACACCCGATGATGAAAATCAAGATATCCGGGACCTACACAAACGTCAAGGTCTTGAACTCCCCTGCCCATGTGTATAGCATATCAAACCCAGCGAAGTTGACCATGTCGAAACTGACCATCGATGATTGTGAGTGCCAAGTACCAACGAGCAAAGATCACATCTTCTGATAACCACGAAATAGCCGCCGGTAATGCTGCAAATAGCAAGTCAGGGGGAAAGCCTGCTGGCCATAATACGTAATGAGATAATACCAGCATCCTTATGTTTACGCATGCTGACTTCAATTCTGAAGTGATGGATTCGACGTTTCAACCACGGACCTTACAATTGAAGATAGCGTCATTACAAATCAAGATGACTGTCTTGCTCTCAACAAGGGCTCGAACATTGTGTTCCAGCGCAACACCTGCACAGGTGGCCATGGTATTTCCATTGGCTCAGTCGACTCCAACGCAGTTGTCAAGAATATATCTATCCTGAACAACAAGATCATCAACAATGACCAAGCGCTCCGAATCAAGACCAAGGCCGCCGCGAGTGGCTCTTCGGTCTCTGGCGTCACCTACTCGGGCAACACCGCAACCGGCACCAAAAAATATGGCGTTATTATTGATCAATCTTATCCCAGCACCCTTGGTACACCCGGGGATGGTGTTTCGATGTCGGTGGGTGATATTGAAGCGCATGTAAGCTACATGGGTCTCAACTCTTTCGATTTAGGATATCAAATTTACTGGATCCATGAACACGATCGCCGTCGAATCTTCAGCCAAGCGTGTCGCAGTCAACTGTGGCAAGAGTTGTTCTGGTATGTCTCAATATTCTGAAACATGAACTTACTCGTAACCACTCTCGTTCACCCAACGATAGGCACGTGGGACTTCTCCAAGCTCACCGTTACTGGTGGAAAGGCCGGCTCGGTCAACTACAAGGGTGTCTCCGGCGGATCTTTCTAATCAGTTTTGAATTCTCCGGCTAGCATGATTTTATCCGATTGGCGTTAAATTGTGGATTCATACTCGTGCTGCATCTGAATGAAGACGATCGGCCCACCGTGTCGCGACTAGTTAGCGCAAGCTTCCAGCCGCCGTTTCCTGCCATTACTGAGATAGTGACGTCGCATTAATAAAAGAGGCGGCCAGATTTTCAATGCACATCATAAAGTCCTGGGACTGATTCAACTCGACAGTTACGCCCGACTCATCGAGTTGCGACTAGCCGATAGTGGCCTGGCAAAGAAAGAAATCCGTCTGTGCCGAAACCCTCCAAGACTTCTGATGCATCCAGATTCAGCATACGTAATTGACCACCCGTATATATCATTAATAAAATTTGAGGTATCTACAAGCGCGGTTCATACAAAACGTTCATACAAGTACACGTTTCATAAGAACCATGAAAGTGGTATCCAAGCTCCTTATTATTACTGACCATCCACCGCTTGTCGCACCGTAATAGTAGCCTGACGCTGCAAAATCGCCTGAACCACATCCTCAATCTTTCTATCGACCTCGACGCGGGTCATATAACTATGAGTATGCGCCCGCACCTCGCCAAGCTTCTTCCGGTCCTCCACGCTAACGCGCTGCAACCCCTGCTGGACATTGAGCCGAAAGTAAACCCCTGGAGATTGAAACCGCGGGGCGAGCCTACGATGCGTATCCTCGCAACTGATCGCAATGTCTCGCAAGGCTTGGGCTATTCCCAACAACTGAAACTTGGGAATTACTCCCACCGGTCGTACTCGAATCACGTCTGGATGACCCGTGCCGAGGCTGAGGATGCAACTGACAGCTCGATCTGGGAATTGTCTGGCAGCTTCGTTGAGTAGCTCGTAGGTCGGGTTGTTACATCCCGCACTGGCGTCTACGTAACGTGCTTCCAGGTCGTCGCGATTAAGAATTAATGGCTTGAAAAAGTATGGTGCGGCACTCGTCGCACGAGCGGCTTCCCAGATCTTGCAATAGGGCATTCGAAGAGCGCTGACGGGGTACGTTCGAAAATGGGCGGGGGTCTGGGCAGTATCGGCGGGAATGGCGCAAACGAATCTGATAACAACGTCAATGTTCGATAAAGCGACGAATCGACGCGACACAGTACTCACACATGGCAGTTTTCTTCACTCTCGTGTCTATCTTCCATCGAGGCTTCGCCCCATTTCCCATTCTCTCCATCCCCATTCTCTTCGCCTTGTGCGTGCCTGTCGACTATGGCCTTGATGGTTTGCTCGAGACAAGTGGCTTTATATTTGCCTTCTTGGAGGCACCACTTGGTTTCGGAGAAGACTGAAGCGGAGAATTCGACGTAGGCTTCTATGGTGTCTTGCACGGACATATGAAGCCTCCCGAGCATAAGGGCGGTGATGCTAGCGTCAATCTGAGATGGAGAATCCCGCAGACTAGAAGCACATTCCGAGCTCACCCGCCAGTACTGGTTCCACCGATCATGTCGAATACTTGCCAAGGATGTACATCTTGGTGACGCGGGTTCGACCTGCGTAATCTATCGTTTAAACGCTGCATGATCTCGCGAAGAATAAATAGCGAAGAGAGCGCTCGAATGCCTCCTCCGTCTAACCACTGGTTAAGCTCGTCCTGAAAGCCCGCATGCAAAAGACATACCTAGTGACAGTAGACATAGCGGACGCCATGCTCGTGCGGGTAATTGATTCATTAGGTTCGTTGGATCTTTGGTGCTAGATCACCCTGTAGTTATATTAGGGATCTAGCGCCCGCACGCCAAACGCGTGATGGGTTCACTGCCGCATGCTGCCAACGCGCTCACCTCAGTGTGGTGCACAAATAATGCGCTGTCACTTCGCCTTCAGGGACCGCGCTCCGTTTCTACGCCTCATGGTAAAAATCCAAAAACTGCCCAATGTTGCGTGCTGTGGGAGCTTCGTCTCGAGGCTCTAAATGTCCTGGATAAGCAAGCTGCCCCAAGGACAAAGGAACCCACACAAAGCGAAACCATGGGGTTAAGAGTACCATAGATATCAAACCAAGGCTGTCTCGTCTTATTACCCAGACCACAAACTTGAGGCGTTGGAAAATGACAGTCTGTTCAAATCCCGGGTCAAAGGGATCGATGATATTCGATAATCGGGATGGGACTCACTGGTCGCGCCGATCATTTGCCGGGTTGCGGATATCGGCATGGACTCCGGCTAGGTTTGCGCCTCTCTCCTCGGCTGACGTACCCCTGACTTGCGGTCGAAAATAAATACCCGGCCTGTTTCACTCGAGTACAGCCATTCATCTACGGCCCAGATATTGCAGGAGATTTGAGCAAATATATCAAGACTTTGGACAGATGCAAGTCATAAATCCCTGTCGCACATGTTCGAGGTTGACTGATAAAGTTTGGCGGACTCGTCTGCTGGGTGGATTTTCAAGTTGTGGCATGGAAAGACGATATCGAGCTATTGTGTTGGAACATTCGAGACGATGGCGACTTGGAATGGGTCTCGAGAGCCGGATGGACAATAATTCGAAATCGCATCAGGTAGGCCAAGCCGGACGCGCAAATGCAACACAAGCAGGCTGCTGGATGTGAATTGCTCCCACAAAATACCTAGAAACGAGTTAATCGGAAAACCGGGGTCGGCGGGGAAGGAGGTACTGTGAGCAAAGAGATTGTTCTAGTTGAATGTTTTTGCCTAGGACGAGATCGCTTCCCCAGCCAAGGCCCATGCGCCTCAGCCACGGAAAGGCCCATCGCTGAGACTGGGAGACAGACTCTGATGCCATGATTATTGCAAAATGGAGCGGAAAAACCGGCGTGAGTGAGGTATGGTGTCGAGGCTAGAGTCGAATAGTCAATGTGCGAACGGAGAATTGGAGCGCGACGTGCTTGCTGCGTGGTTTCCGCAACCCAAAGTCCTCGCCGCTGTCTCGTGGCCAGTTGCGACAGTCCATCCGACGATGAGGAAACTTTACGGAACGACAGCGTGGTGTTTTCGTCAACGTGTGCCGGCATTTACAAGACAAGTCGAGGTCGGCCGCTTCCGTATACGAGAGAAGGTGGCTCTTAAGGCCAGTGGCTGTGCTCAGCCTTGCTCCCCTGAATCCTCTCCTGACCACGGTGAGTTGCCCGTGCAGAACCCCTCTTTGAATACGTGCCAACTCCACCAGTGCAACTAATTTAATCGTGTTTGCCTTCGTGCGTGCGCGAACTGTTTGAGCATGCCGTCCGGAACCTCTTCCGACAACCCGCCGCCGTACACCGTTCTTGATGAAGCCCGGGTCAGTCCCGAGTGAATCATCTGCTTGCGCCCACATATTACTCAACTCTAGCAAAATATAGTGGCGACAGCGACCGCCAACTGAACTCCTCACGAAGGACTCGCCTTTATGGGAAATTTACGTTCAAGAAACCAATCGCCACGATAAGGAGCTTGTCAATAGATGGAAAAAGTATGTCGTATCTCTCTCACCGCAAGCCGCTAGAATACTCAACTATGACGCTATGCAGATCGTTGGATAGTTTGCTTAGTAAGTCTACGATGTGCCGAAATTGGTGATCAATTCAAACGAACCTTTTTTAGTATTTGTTGGTCCATCTCGCCCAGTGTTTGTGCAGCACGATGAACCTCATTCCCTCACGGGTATCTACAGAATGGAGTACTCTCGCTGCCAGCTTCCATGTGCGTCTGTGAGATCACACGGGGCAAACTGTTATTATGCTCATGCTATTATTTCCAATTCGTTCTTAGGTTCGCAATAATCTCCTTGAGGCATATCAAGGCAGAAACGACCAGTGATACGATCCGTTCATTATTGACCACTTTACAGACCTCTCTTAATGGAACACTGTTGAACTGACCCGTATATTGTTCGATGTTATATCGACGTTGTTCCTTACTCTCCGCATGTACCCCGAGTTTCGTATGTTAACTCCATTCGTAGATACATTAGATAGATACACCCGTTATTCACGCGTTGTATTCTCCGATTCTCACTATATAACTGAATGTATGCGTCGCCTCTCTACTCAGCGACTTTCACCTCTCACTTGCGTATTATACATTTCGTTGAGCTCTTCCGCTTCGCATACACTACGCTAAGTTACCGAAGCGTACTATACATACACTAGACGTTTCAATAGGTTATGAGCCCCGAGCTTTGTTGAGCTCACCGTCGCTGCCAAACTGTCGAATCCCCAGCTATCTACACCTGCGCAATCGCCTCCCTCGTCTCCGCGTTCGTCGCCTACTTCATCTGCTCGCCGCATTGAAGACCTTCTCAACGCTACTGGCGTTACCGACGAATTTGCCAATTTTACTTTAAATCCAGCTCCTGCAGACATATCTTTACCTCCATCACCGTCAAGCGCATCGACCCTTGACACTGTCGAACTTGATTTACACGACCAACTTTATACTCTTCAACTCGGCTCTACCGAATATCAGTTCGCATTTAACCAACTCAATCTCTACGAGCAACTTATCGACGCGCATACACGGTCCCAACTCAGGCAATTTCCACCCGACGACCGCCTATATCTTCTATCTTTCGCGCAGCTAGGCCTTCCGTCGCCCACCGAATCTCCTACTACTTCTGCTGCTCAATTTACTATGGCCACCTCTTCGTTGTCGAACCCTACCAATCCGCTGTCCTCCGCGTCTTTCCTTATCATCGCGGACAAGAATTATTCTATCGCTAAACTCCAAGGCCAAGACGATTATCAAGTCTGGCGTATTCAAATGGAGGACATGTACCAAGACGTAGGCGTCTGGGACATTGTCGATGGCTCTACGTCACGCCCTACAACTACTGGCCCTGATCAAAACGACTGGGACAAGAAGAACAAGGCTGCTTTGGGTGCTCTACGTCGTCGTGTCGATACCGGACCAATGATTCACGTCGCCCGAGCCACTAATGTCGCTCAAGCCTGGCAACTACTCAAAAGTCAATACCAATCGCTAGGCATCGCTGCTATGACTATGCTGCGAAACAAGTTTACCTCTCTTCGTATGACTGAAGGCAACGATCTCGAGTCTCACATCAAGGACTTGCGAAAAATCTTCAACGACCTTAATATAGCGTCTCTCGCTGAATCTTCAGCTGCACTGAAGGAGATCGATTTTATTCGACAACTTTGTGTCTCTCTGCCTGAATCTTGGCAACTCTTGATCTCCGTGATCCCTCAACGGCCCGAACCGGCTGATGCCGATGGCTCACAACTATCGCTTGACATCCAATCGCGGCTACTCGCTGAATATCATCGCCGCAAATCCCAGAACAGCGAAAAGTCGTTCTTCGTTCGCAACCGCCAAATTCCCGGAAATCGCCGTATCAATCAACCCCGAAATGCATCCGCTATAATTGAAATTATTTGTCACAACTGCGGCATACCCGGTCACAAGAGTCCTGAATGCCGAAAGGCTGGTGGCGGCGCATACAAGGGGGGCCGAAATAATAACAACTGCAGAGGCACAAACCGTGGACGCGAAAAAGGCCGTAGGAACACAGGAGACAGAACCAATAATCGCGAAAATAATCACAATGCGAATAACGGCCAGAATCGCAATAATCAGAACAATGGCGAACATGCGAACTTTGCCTCATCAACACATTTCGCTTTCTCCCTTCGGTTTTCTCGGAATAATCCAACACGGCCATCTAGTTCCACTCGTCATACTAGCGCTTATGCTCCCTCGCCGTCGCGGGAACTGATCTCGCTACCAAATCCTCCTTCGCCATCTTTTGAGGAATCGGCTAAATGCGTCCAGCGCTATTTTGCCGAAAACTTTATGCACTTTTCTTTTACACTACAAACTCTCACTCAGTTCGGCATTGGTCTAGACGACGCCTGGATTATCGACTCTGCCGCTTCGTGTCACGTAACAAATTGCCGCGAGCATCTAGCGAATTTTATTCCTATGTCCGTGACAATCCAAGGCGTTGGTGGCACTGCCACTATATCCGGTTTCGGCGAAATCGCTCTGTACACCTATGCTCGAGTCCCTCGTGTCATTAACAATAAACCCGTCTATGGTCGCCCTGATGGCCGTGTCTTTTTCACCAACGTTGCACTCGTCGAAGAATCTCCAGTCAACCTATTGTCTCTATCTGCTTGGACCGACGAATATCCTCGGCATACTGCTCATGTGACCAGAGACTACATCACTTTCTTTGACGAAGTCGACACAAATGATCAATGCATATTCGCTCAAGCCCGAAAAATAGGCGAACAACGCACTGGAAATTTGTGGTACCTTATGGCTACTACCGATCCTGGGCAGCACGCTTATCTGTCGCATACATTGCGTGACTGGCATATCATTCTCGCACATACAGACCCCCGAAACATCCTTCGTCTCAAAAACATGAAACTAGCATGTGGCCTCGAAATATCTACGACTAATACCGTATCTCTAAACCCCAACTTTGATTGCATCGGCTGCATACAAGGAAAGGCTCACGTTCGACCCTTCAGCAACGTCTCTATCGAATCCCCTTGCAAAATTGCCAATTTATTCTACTCTGATGTCTGGGGCCCGGCTGCTGTTTCATCGCTCCAAGGGAACCTGTACTATATTGTCTTCGTCGATGCTGCCACTCGTTTCACCTTCGTGCACTTCATGCGAACGAAAGGTGAAGCTGTCAATCACTACATCGCCCTAGCCAATTACATCTGCACTCAAAAAGGGCAAGAAATCAAGCGCATTCACTTTGACAACGGCAAGGAGCTGATCAACAAACGCTTGCGCGAGTACTGCAACAAAACTGGCACTGAAATCACTACCACTGCGCCTTACTCGTCGCAACAAAATGGTGCTGCTGAACGTACACATCGCACCTTAGCTGAACGATCTTGTGCAATGATTCACGGACACTCTAACACTAGGGGGAAACTATTCTTATAGCAGGAAGCTGTCGCCTACACAAATCTTATCGCTAATAATTTACCCCACAAAATCCGAGGCGAATGGTGTGTCCCACAGATCGAAATGTTCAATAAACCTATCGATATGTCGTATTTTCAACTTTTTGGCACTACCTGCCATGTCCTCATCCAAACTAAAGGACACTCGAAAATAGAGGCCAAGACTCGGTGCACTATTTTTACTGGTCTAGACCGAAACTCTGGAGGAGTCTGGCGATACCTTGCATGGCCTGATCGCGCTATCCATCAATCGCACAATGTTTATTTTCCCTGCCACCTCCCCGATCCAACTTCTTTCGATACCCCAGCCCCTATATCGACGTCTGAACAATCAGAGACCCTATCTGATGAGAAATGGGTCCAGGTCTTTGCACCGAGTGAGGGGGAGATGGGAAATGGCTCAAACGTTCAGCAACACAAGCATATATCCACTCAGCACCAAGACCTGTCCAATCTATCTCAGGGGGAGCTTCCTACACCCTCACAACCCGCTCAGACCATCACTGACGTTTCTCCATCTAGTGCGAACAATGAACATTCACATCGTCCTACTCCAGGTCCTTCCACAATGCCTCAGCCCTCTGATCGCACCGTCCCCAGCATTACTTGATGCATTACTCACCTACAGACTTGTGCGAACAACAATCCTCCTGAGCATATGCACCTCAACCAGAAATCACAACCCAAATGTGTACTATGGCTTCAATCACTCAACAGTCTGCATACACAGATCAACTCTTTTATCTGCAACCCTGACCAAGTCTTCATGATTGACACATCATCGCTCGGTCACTCTGCAAACTGCTTGCACCTTCCAGACCACATACAAGCCTGCTTCCTCACTTTAGATGCTACGCACAATGATGAAACACCTTGCTACAACACCTGGGTCGCCAAACATTTTTCTTCACTTGCACAGCCTGATCTCACTGACTCCGACTCTCCTAAATGGTTGGACGCCATTTGCTCTAACCGCTGTAACGACTGGCTTGCTGCACTCAATGCTGAATTTGAACAACTGAAGAAACAAAAAGTCTACAAAATTATTCCTCATTGGGACGTACCTCCTGGCCAACAGATACTTACATCTGGCCCTGTTCTAAAGATCAAACGAGATGCTGATGGGAGCAAAATCCGTCTCAAAGCTAGGCTAGTCATACACGGAAACCAACAAATCGCTGGCCTTACATACAACGAAACCTTCTCAAACACACCCGATCTTGCATACATTCGTATCGTTTTCGCTCTTGTCGCTTACGCTGATTTCGATTGTCACATGGTTGACGTCACCGGCGCATACACTCACGCACCAATGGATATACCACTCTACGTCGATTTCCCCAAAGGTTATGGGAAAGGCGGCTCCCAGGTTATGCTTGTCACTAAGGCTCTCTACGGATCGCATCAAGCTGGCTATCTATGGGAACTTTTCCACAACAACAAATTCCTTGCCATTGGATACATCCCTTGTGCCAAAGACGTCTCAATTTTCACACAAACCAAGAATGGCATTTTCTCCATCATTATCTGCTATGTCGATGATTTCGTTATATGCTGTACAGCTGGCCACATCAAGGCTATCAAGCACGAAATACTTAACCTATTTGACTGCAAGGATCTAGGCGAAACCCGATTATTTCTTGGTATCGCCATTACTCGCAATCGTCTGCATCGCACTCTCTCACTCACTATGCAGTCATACATCAAATCCATTGTTAAACTTGCTGATCTTGACGACGCCACGCCTGCTACAACTCCTATGTTGAACACTATGCCTATACTCGAACCTGCGACCAACAAAATCGATTATCCCTACATTACGCAGCTTGGTTGCTTGTTCTGGCTCTCTTGATGCATACGTCCTGATATCGCTTTTGTGGTTGGCCTCCTAGCCCGCCATTCCCATTGCTACGGAGACCCGCACATTACGGTTATGAAGTGCATACACTGTTACCTATCTGCCACTTCGCATATAGGACTCACTTACGATGGCAACAAACCATTCTACAAGGTTGCTTACTCTGACTCCGATTATGCTACACAACACCAACGAAAGTCTATCACCAGCTCTGTCATTATTCTTGCTGGCGCCACTGTTGCCTGGCTTACTAAGCAACAATTGTCCGTTGCTCTTTCCACTATGGAAGCTGAATCCGTTGCTTGTTGTCACACTGCGAAGGAAGTCAAGTCTGTCTCACAGTTCCTCGACAACATCGGGGTCAAATATTCATCACCTGTCGCTTCGCCCATCCTCTGCAATAACCAGTCCGCTATTGAAGCTGCACACAACCCGACGCACAAGACCCGTACGAAGCATATCGATGTGCCGTACAATTCTGTCCAAGACAAGATACAACAAGGAACAATAACGGTATCGTTCATTCCATCAAAGGAAAACCTTGCCGATGCTTTCATGAAACCACTGAATTATAATCAGCATTGGTACCTTGCCAACTCTTACTTGGGCATACATGCTCAACGCCATGCAGATGCGTTTGGCCAATCTTTTCCACACGCGCTCTTAGCACAAGACCTTGAGTCATTGGCCAAGTCTTTCAAAGACTAAAGGCTCGGTTAGGGGGAGTGTTGAACTGACCCGTATATTGTTTGATGTTATATTGACGTTGTTCCTTACTCTCCGCATGTACCCCGAGTTTCATATGTTAACTCCATTCGTAGATACATTAGATAGATACACCTGTTATTCATGCGTTGTATTCTCCGATTCTCACTATATAACTGAATGTATGCGTCGCCTCTCTACTCAGCGACTTTCACCTCTCACTTGCATATTATACATTTCGTTGAGCTCTTCCGCTTCGCATACACTACGCTAAGTTACCGAAGCGTACTATACATACACTAGACGTTTCAATAAACACTGAACGGACCAATTTCCCAATCCATCCTGGGTCCTATCTCCTTGGCTACTGCCAGACCATCTTGTCTCAGAGTATTCGCCACTGCACTCCAATTTCTATCCCTTGCTGTCATGATGGGAGTGGGATCCCTGACTCTGGTCGCCAAACATTGGTGCCACTGGTTCATGGCAGATCGGACAGGACCGGCCTACAAACAGGGTTGCTGTTGCCAGAAGAAGTGGAATGCGATCAAGGAATGGCGGGTCAAGGCCGTTTTCAACTCGCTTTGGCTGTGGACCTATTTGGCTGTTGGTAAGTGGAGCTTGAACTGCATGTGAGAATTTAAGTGTAGAACTTGCCGTCTTAGAACAGTTTTTGGTCGCGCTGGTTGTTCACATCTGGATCGGCTGCTAAACAATGTCGGTTCACTGGCTTCATTTTGTTGAAGGTGCAGCATATGATATGTTTCATTTTGCCCATAGAGCTATCGTGGGGTGTTTGAATTGATTAGATTAATTTATGGTTGAAACAGTGACCAGTGGATGACCGTTACACATGCGTCAATGGCATAAATGTTGGAGACGGGTATGCAAGGTGGTGGAAAGCCATGACATAGTACTATGTAGTGGACATGACTAGACTCCGGGGGCATACCCCTGGTCAATCCCTACTCCAGGTGCCCCCCCACATAACCACAGCTGCCCTTGGACAACCACATTGCGTGACCAAAGAGAGAGAGGAACAAAACAGGCCGTAAAAAGTAAAAGGAAAAGAAAAAATAGGGGTTGTGAACATTGCCATTGCCACATCAAGATGTAGTTAATCCATGTAAAAACAAAAACAAGTAATAAACGGGAGTATATGCGTCTATAAGATGCTCAGTGCTCAGTCCTTCGTGTCCTCCCCCTCTCCCTTGTATACTGGTACCTCTGCCTTTGCTGCCTAGTTCTTCGGTGTTGGTTTGGGACTTGCTCGGAATTGTCTTAGGTGTCTGGCGTGTGTTCTCGGGGACACAAGACAGCCTTGCAGGTCCTCCAGTATGTAGGAGGTGTTTTTAGGTTCTCTGATTTGCAGGGCTTCTGACCATCTGGGGGCTAGCTTCTTCTGGTTGCTGTGTGTGTTATCCCACCTAGGGTTGTATTGCTGGACCAGGTTGCCTACTTCACCTATGAAGAGTTTGGCTTTAGTGTTGAACTGTTGTTTCTACTCCTGGAGTGGGCTAGCGCTTTCTCCTCTGCATTGGTGTGCATGGCAATGTCAGCACCATATTGATGTCAACTGTGTTGGCTTTGGATAGCTGATCTGAGTATTGTTGGTGGATCTGGGCCCCTGTCATGGCCTTCCAGTCTGTGCTGAGGATGCCTGTGAGTAGTTTGTGTGGGGTGTACCTGAGAGCAGGCAGGACTTGGTTGTTCATTTGGCAGATAGCTGTCTGGAAGAAGTGTGGCCAGGATCAGGGTGGTGGGGTCAGTGGTTCATCTGGGTGACCTCTGTCTTCACCAATGGCTTCTGCACATAGTGCTCAGAGTTGCCCAATTGTCACAACCTCTGAAAGCAGTTGCCAGACCTTGCTTTACAAGTGGCTAATGCCCTTAATGGGTCTGGACTATGTCCTGACTACTGCTGATGTATGGCTTGTGTTGGCTTGACACTGTATGCACTGCTGTACTTGTGGCTGATGGACACCTGTTGCTGAATAAGCAACTGTGGACAGTAGCTAAGTCAGGTGCTTAGTGCTGGGGCTTGCAACATGGCCTTGACTCAAGGCCCTTCTAGCTGTTACTTAAGCTAATAAGTCAGCTAGAGACTGATCTTCACACTGAGTGCTTTAGAGGGGAATTGATGAGGTAGAGCAAGCTGGGGTAAACCAGCTTGCTCTCCTTGCCTTTATACTATTCTAAACAAGGGAGTGACTAAGCATACATGCAGGATGAGTAAGACAGAATGGCAGTGATCAGTCAGCCTGTGACTAATAATAGTATGTCCATCAGTCAGGAAGTAACTAATAATAGTTTGTCTATCAGTCAGCAAGACAGTAAGATGAGTAAGGACAATGGCAGAGGTCAGTAAGCAAGAGACTAAGAATAGAACATGGCTCAGTAAGCAGGTGGAGGTGCTTACTCATGAGGGAAGAGTGGTCAAGCCATGAGACAGAAGTGGCACACAAAGGAGAGAAATGATGGTTAGCCACAAGACCTTTGATTGTGGCTCATGACACTGATCAGGATCTTGTTGGTGTTTTTTGATGAGCCTGTTGACTGATGGGGTGTGTGGTGGCAACCCTCCACAGCTTCTGTCGACGGCAACAAGTCAGGCAATGAGAGAAATAAGAGAAAAGAACTTGTATTTGACAAGAGGTCAAGTTCTTGAGGAGTCCTCTGCGAACTTGACCCAGTTTATATACATGATACAAGCCACATCATAACAAACAAGTCCATACAGTGAGTCATGACTGATAAGAGATAGAAGCGATAGAAGCGACTGTGGAACTGCAGAATTTCACATCAGAGTTGAAATACATCTTGGTTGTTGGTCTGGAACATCCCCTGAATCACATGACACAGATATACCATAAAAGGCACATATGTTTGAAAATGGTCTTATAAAATGTAGTAAATCAAGAAAATATTATAGAGTGGATATATGCATGTCAGTTCATGACAGCTTCCCCTCCACAACTTCAAACCCTACTGCTCTATGCTTTGCCCTGTTCTGCACCCTCTCCAAGCTGTTCCTTGTTATGTCCTCCCCACTGACTGCTACCAGCACCAGGTACTGAACAATTTCCCTGAAATAGGGGTCATGCTCAAATCTCTCCAACACCTTCTGACTCCCCTCATTGTCCACCAGCAAGTACACCTCCTCCATAAGTTCTCTGTGGGCATCTCATTCTAGGCCTATTGTTGTCTCTCTCCCTTCTGCTTCCTTGTCTGCTCTATATTGCCATTGCCTGCTCAACATGTCACACACTGTGTTTTGGGTGCCCAGGACATGCTGGACATCCACAATGTGGTATACCATAATTGGTTCTCACCAGTGCTTGTGAGTGGAGCTCATCTTCTTGTTGCAACGTAGGTTCCCCAGGGCCTCACAGCCTGTCTCAATTTCCACAGCTTGGCCCATGATGATCTGTTCAAAGCTGTTAAAGGCAAACCTCAGCACTGCAAAGTCAAGTAGGAATGGGGGGTATTTTTCCTCTGTCCAGGAAGCACACTTGGATGCAAAAACAATGGGGTACAATATAGTGTTTGGTGAAAAAGTTGACATGATGTCGTGGGTCATTTACTGCCATGTAATTTACAAGTAATGTCACAACCTCTGAGAGTGGTTGTTGGACTTGCTTTACAAGTGGCTAAATGCCCTTAATGGGTCCAGACTACATCCTGACTACTGCTGATGCATGGCTTGTCTTGGCTTGATGCCTTGTGTGTGTCTACTGTCTTGTGGCTTGACACTGTATGCACTTATGTGCTCATGGCTGATGGACACCTGTCACTGAGTAAGCAACTGTGGACAGTGGCTAAGTCAGGTGCTTAGGGCTGGGGCTTGCAATGTGGCCTTGACTCAAGGCCCTTCTAGCCATTACTTAAGCTAATAAGTCAGCTAGGGACTGTTCTTCACACTGGACACTTTTAGAGGGGAGTTGATGTGGTAGAGCAAGCTGGGGTAGACTGGCTTGCTCTCCTTGCTGTTATACTATTCTAACCAAGGGAGTAACTAAGCATACATGCAGGATGAGAAAGAATGAATGGCAGTGATCAGTCAGCCAGTTACTAATATTAGTATATCCATCAGTCAGCAAATACTAGGCATGTTGCCTGAGAAACCCACAGCCAGTATACCAGTGTTCCACAGCCAGTATACCAGTGTTCTGCAGGTAAAAATACCTGCAAATACCCACTGCAGGGTGCAGGTGCAGGTGCAGGTATGGCCCAAAACCTGTGGGTAACTGGGCAGGCAACCCACATTAACCCACAAACAAGTGCCACTGTACCTGTGGATACCTGCATGGCAAGAGCAGTGAGAATGGCTGCAAGAGCAGAATGAGGTAACACAAAAGGTTGCCACAATTGTTTGTAAATAGCACTATTAAATAGAGTGAAAATCTAGCTCTCTAAATTTTATGGACCACTAACATTTTTCTAGTATTTTAGTCTGCTCTGCCAACCTCAAGTGCTGCCTCTGTAATTAATTTGTGAAATACTTGAATTTGTATGCACTCCAAATTGTACTATTCTCCATTCCATTAAATAGTACAAATTTCCCGCTTTCCAACGCATATTTTATTAAGTTTTTATGATAAGATCTCAGGGAGATACAGAGGTTGCAATATTTCCTCTTATCAGGAGATATTGATTACAACATCGCACCGCTCATATCTCGGCAACCGCTTACGCTATCAAAGCGATCTTATGCTCTATCGATAGCTAATCTTCGGCGGTATCTGCTGCCCGAAGATCGTCGCGATCCACCGGATCCTCGCGCCGGAATGGCCCGAAGATCATTAGAATCTTACTGGACCATCAATCAAGATCTAATGACTCCAGTGAGTCAGGAGAGCCTTCCAAATTGATCCAGAAGCTTCTCTGACTCACTTTATGACTCACTGAGATGTAGCCTCCGTTCATTACATGTATATACCATGATAATATGATCTACAAGCCAATAGCAGGTCTCAGATGCATCAATGCCTTCAATCCACACCCTGTTATTACTCTCTTATCCTATACTGGGCTAGGGTGTACCCCAAGTATAGCAGTACCCTCTTTTGATGATCGCACTGGCATGCATGTATCTATTTGGCTCTGGAATGCCCTCCTCAGGGTATAAAAGGACCTCCTCTGAGGCCCTTCCAGACCAACCTCCTACTCTTACTCAACCCAGACCAGTTATTGGTTTCTTTTCTCTTTCTATTTCTCTTGTCTGTGTGTGATTTCTTATATAACTAGTACTGAGGAATCAAGTACCATATTAGTTATATACTGTCTGATTCATTGTATCTTATATACAGAGATATATAAGGATACAATATTGCCTGATTGAGCATGACACTAAGTACCACCTATTAGAGGAAATCTAAGTACCTGTAGCTGAGGAAGTACACACATTAGGCAGCCCACCATCTATCCTATAAGCTATCACTTAAGCCTAGTATTAAGATTAGTATCAGTTAGTCCCAGTGACTAGGGCTGAACTACATTTAAGATATCTAAGGGAACCTGACCATAGTAGTCTTGCTCTTTATACCTATAAATTATTCAGTTTACACTGTGAAAGATTAAGACTACCTTGAGTGTTACTTGATTGCATTGCAACTTCTTTGAGCCTTCTTACTCTAGCCTAAGAAGTATTGAGTACAATTAGTGTATACTAACATATCTACATTTGCTTAAGCTCTAGATATTCAAGTGTACCCTGACCTGTAACACTAACCATATCTCTGCAGATTGGGAATGTCCAAATTCTTTGGACGATTACATTTAAAATAGACCTTTTGTCCACTTTTAGATCTTAGGTGGCCTTTGGACTGTTTCATCTTCAACAAGATCTTTACTAGGCTAGGATTCATGTTGTTGGGATTGTCCTGGTCCCAACAAATGCACTTAGAAAATGGGCAAAACACCCAATTTTAAGTATTTTGAATCACAAAATGGATATGTTGCCAACACAAACTGTCCCTAACATCCACTTTCAGCATCCAAAAAATTTGGATGCTCAGCTTGTGCATAGTACATAACACATAGGCAGTGGCAATAAAAAATTTCTAAGAGAGGATCACAAGCAAACATGTTTGGAAAATAATTCCCCCAAAGTGCAGACTAGTGGCCACGTTAAAAACTCACCAAATACTTAATAAAAATATATTATTAGATGCGCATGAGTTAGGAGAGCTCAAATATACTTGTTTCAGCTTCATAGCATAACTGTAGCATAAGTTATAGGGGAAATACAGGGGGGGAAACCCCTAACAGTCCAATAACTACTAGTGAATTCCACTGTGCAAATGCTGCTCCCTTGTACTAGATAGATGCGATAGGTATAAGAGATGCTACCTACAAAATTTCAGCTCATTTGGACAAGATTTAGAGGGTGAAACAGGGGAAACATACCCCTTAGTACTGAAATTACAGCCAAATCCCCTCTCCAGCATGTCTGATGGAGTTTGAAGGTTTTCTGATGATCCAGATGGACTCAGAGCACCTTATTACTGTAGTAGAGTGACCTGTAATACTCATCTACATGTCCATTTGGTGAGTTTGCTTGTCCTGACCCAGGGGAACTGGGCATCACATTGTGGGAAGCCTTGGGAATTAATTCAAGTCCTAATACCAAAAATGGCTATTTAAGTCCCATCTCAATATGGGATAGTGCAATTTTAATTTGGAAATAAAGCTCAACTGTGAAGTAGCCAGTGGTTTTATTTCCCTTGTAGCTAGAAGTGGCTAAATGCTTAAAACTCCATGGAGGTTACATCCTGAGGGAGTCATGACTACTATCAACTGATCCCACAGCACCTTCAATAACAATGCAATACAAGGCTCAAAACAGCCCAAAGTTGCACCAATTCCTAGTGAGGTACCAAGAACACACTGGTTTGAAGCAATTTGAAATTATAATGTATTGTTCTGACATCCCCTTGCAGACTTTTCTGGCCAAAAATGGACTTTTTCCACATGCTATCCTGACATTGGTCTGAAACATCATGTCAGACTTGTCTGAAAGTCCCTTGCAGGATTTTTTTAAATTCTGCAAAAGGGCATTAAATAAAGTCCTGATGCTTCCTGTAGTGATCAGCTAGAAATCATGGGAGAGGGAGTGAGTTCACTTACATGGGACATAGTTATGAGTGCAATGCTATACATCATAGGGGTTTTCTAACAATCTGCATCCACTGGAAACATTATATTTGCTTGGAAATGCATCCTTGATGTTGAAATCAGGGCTGCACATATTTGGGGATTATTTTGCATGACAAAAGCCTTGTGATCTCATGACTGAGATTTTTCCCACATGTGATACATATATGGTTGAAAAGCTGTGAATTCTGCACATTTTATGAGTACATAAGCTAACAGTTGTGATGAATTTTGCAAAAGTGACCCCCTTTTAATGGATTCACCTCCACACTGTTTGGACTGTGATGGGCACTAGAATGTTTTGTACAGGATGTGTTATATATCAGTAGAAATCAATGAAATTTTCCTATTTTATGGTATATACATCATAACCTAGTGGTGACACTTAACCACAGGTATACCTGCAACAGCAGGAATGCAGGTAAATTGCTGGATACTGCAGGTATACTGGCATACTGGCTGTGGGTGCAGGTGTGGGTGTGGGTAACCAGCAAATTTCTTGCCCAACATCTCTAGCAAGTACTAATAATAGTAGCATGAGTAAGGTGAATGGCAGTGATCAGTAAGTGAGTGACTAATAATAGGACAAGGCTCAGTAAGTGGGTGGAGGTGCTTACTTGTGAAGTGGAGGTGGTCAAGCCATGAGACTCAGGTGGAAAACAAAGGAAGAGAAAATGATGGTTAGCCACAAGACCTTTGATCATGGCTCATGACAGGACTCATGCATGCTCCAGCAATGGACTTTCAATTGGTACACTGGACCTGGATAAGTCCAGTGTATTTGTGGAAGTTCATATGCTAGATTTCAAACAGTCCAATGGATTTAGAAAAGTGCATACATCTTGGACTTTGTACATGTCCAGCAGAACCCATTGCAGTCCATATTTAAGGCTTTTGTTATTCCCCTCATCCTGATCTTACAACTGCTTAATATTGTGTGATACAATGTCTATTTGTTCTTGGTAAAGAATCTGTGCAACAGTATTGCATAGATCAGCATTGTAAACATGAGCATCAGAACATGATATTCATAAACATAAAAGTCATAAAATCAGGAGCAAAACTAAAGAGAAGATACTCAGGAGCTGCTTGCTTACAGACAATGGTTTGTACACATGGAACATATTGTGGCTACACCTGCTTGCTAGATCAACTTGAGGTTGTAGCACACCTTGAAGCAGGAGATGCAATATTCTGTCACACATATAAGAGTCAGTCAAATCCTATCACAAAAGCCAATTTTGTACCTGTACAGCCTTCTTGCCTTGCAATACCTTTGTAGGTGCAATCAAACTTGCCTTGGCCTGCTTGCCCTTGGTAGCAGTTGTGCCCTTCTTAGTTGTGGCTGGCACATGCCCTCCCTCAGCAATGCACCTTCCCTTTTTGCCAGCAGTCACTTTCCCCTGTGTACTCACCTGGCTCCACCCTCATGTAATGTGACCTTGTTCTTCCTCCATGTTGGCCTCTAGCTTGAGCTCAGCCAAGTTCAAGTCTGTCTTGTTGTTGGGGGCAATGTCTAGCTCAGCTTCAGGAGGCAACCTGGCATTGCACTTTGCTCAACCTTTTGGTTTCTTGGCAGGTATGTCACTCTTGATAGGAGGGGTAGAAGTAGCTGTGTCATGGCCAAGACCATGAGCACAAATTTATTCCAATTTTATCTTATTTTATTTTATCTCTATTACTCTGGCTTTTGGACAAGTCCTGTTTATTCAGATATATGTATAGAATTATTGACTGAGTCATGTGACCTTGTTGTTGTTGACCATTGTTGATGCATTCCAGAATATTCTGTTGACATGGCACCATTTCTGTTATTTCACAATTTATGTTGTGACCCTCTGGAGGCTCCCTTGTGAAGCACTTAATTAGTGGCTGCGTTGACGGTTTGGTGCTATGCAGTATGTATTGAGCATTCTAGTTACAGTGTTTGCTATGGTCTATGGTGGTTGACAAGATAAAGCAAGCTGAGGCGTCCAGTCTTGCTTTATCCTCCTTATATATACTTGTGGCTGTGGTGGCTGCGGACATATTATCTAAGCACACTCTGCAGTAGGTGTAGGTTATGTACAGTACTATGGGTTAGGTAATTGTTTATCTTAAGTTTGTGCAGCTCCAAATCTTATAGAGCCACGTGAGGTCCAAGGGGTAGGCGCTGAGGTCACGTGATCCTGCTGTAAGCGCTGAGATCACATGACAACTTGCTCCTCGCTCCAAGTAACAATGGAGAGAAATGCTGGAGTGAGTTCAGGGTAACAACCATAAGCGCTGAGGTCACGTGACCCTTCTGTAAGCACCAAGATCATGTGACAACTTGCTCCTCGCTCCAAGTAACAAGGGAGAGAAATGCTGGAGCAAGTTCAGGGTAACCACTGTAAGTGCCAGCTAAGTGCTGAGGTCACGTGACCTTGTTTATGGCTTGTTCTGCTTAGGAAAAATGCCATAAATCTGTAAAAATATTTGGTTGTTTTGTTATGTCTGTTTGACAGGTCATAACAATTTACCTAGGCTTCCTATTTCACATGTACTGCCTCACTGCTGAATATATAAGGGAGAGTCTGAGAGCCTTAAGCCTCAGAGCTTGACCTCCTGTTGAACTACCCCTTCTACCTGAGTTGGTCACCAAGCCACTTAGTCTCTGCCCAGGCCTCTTAAGGTCAAGCCCACCTCTATACTATTCCTGCATGTCATTGCAACCTATCCCCTCACTGCATGTCCCCCTCTAGGCATTGCAGTCTTGATCCTTGGTGTTACAGCCCTTGGATCTGCCATTACCTCATAAGTATTTGGTGTTGTTGTTCAGGTTGTTGGCTCTGACAATCATGACAGGGAGCAGGTGAGTGGAAGTGTGGGCCAGGGATTTCCATCTTAAGGCATTATTGTGGGGGGGGGTAGCCAGTTGTTGGTCAGAGGAATGTGACTTGGTGCTACAAGCATGGGATGCACAGCCACACCCTGAACCAACATCTCACCTCCCCCCACAGTTGCTTCAACTGCAACCACAACCACAGTTGCAACTGCCTTCATGCCATGCACATTGCCCCAACCAGCTGAATCAGCCATCCCAAAAGGCCTAGAACTGTCCTCAAACTCAGCCCCCAATACACAAAATAGAAAGGACTCATGCTGTTGCTTGATGATGAGCCAAAATGTACATATCTCTTGAACATATTTTGCCCAGTCTGGTAGCTGATAAACCTATTCCCTAGCTTCATATGTACATCTGACTTGATTTGCTTGATTGCCTGAACTACTGCTGGCACCAGCTTTCATTTACTTTGGATCTGGAGCACCCCACACCTGTTATGACCTGTCAAACAGACATAACGAAACAACCAAATATTTTTACAGATTTATGGCATTTTTCCTAAGCAGAACAAGCCATAAACAAGGTCACATGACCTCAGTGCATAGCCAGCGCTTACGGTGGTTACCCTGAACTTGCTCCAGCATTTCTCTCCATTGTTACTTGGAGCAAGGAGCAAGTTGTCACATGACCTTGGCACTTGCAGCAGGATCATGTGACCTCAGCGCTTATGGTGGTTACCCTGAACTTGCTCCAGCATTTCTCTCCATTGTTACTTGGAACAAGGAGCAAGTTGTCATGTGATCTTGGCGCTTATGGCAGGATCACGTGACCTCAGTGCCTACCCCTTGGACCTCACACAGCTCTATAAGATTCAGAGCCGCACAAACTTAAGATAAACAATTACCTAACCCATAGTACTGTACATAACCTACACCTACTGCGGAGTGTGCTTAGATAATACGTCTGCAGCCACCAGCCACAGGTATATAAGAAGGATAAAGCAAGACTGGACACCTCAGCTTGCTTTATCTGTCAACCACCATAGACCATAGCAAACACTGTAACTAGAACACTCAATACATTGCATAGCACCAAACCGTCAATGCAGCCACTACTTAAGTGCTCCACAAGGGAGCCTCCAGAGGGTCACAACATTATAAAGCAAGCTCTTAACTTAACTAGTGGCGAACATAAGTATACTACACAGATACTAAGGGCTGAGTACACAAGAAAACCAGCTAACTCCTGTGATACATAAGAGAACACAAAGAAACTATGTCACAGAGACCACAAACTTGATCTCAAAGCAGAGTGGCAAATAGTAGGCCACAATCACCCAAACCCATTGCTTCCCCAGAGGCTGAAGGTAACCCAGATGAGACCCTCCAAGGAATGCCAGGGGGGTTGCCACAAAACCCACGACCAGTGGCTCAACCCAACCCCACTCGGGCCCCCATCCTGGGAGGGGAAATAGGGGGAATACCACTCCGCAGCCCTCAACTGCCAATTCACCTGATAAATCCAGACCCAGAAGATATCTCAAATCCAGAGAGGGATGAGGTAGAAGATATGACCTGAACCATATACAAACAAGGCACGGCCTTGGTGGAAGAGGCAAGGACACAACCCCAGCCAGGTCCCGGAACCATAGCCACTGCCAACCCTATTCACACCATTGCCACCACCATCAGGGCAGGGCTCAAGGAACTTAGAGACAATAACCATAGGGAACTAGAAAAGGCAATCACAGGTATAAATCAGTGTCAAATATCACTAACCCAACAAGAAGGAAATGTGGACTGGATGGTAAGGTAAATGGAAACATCCAACAAAAATGTCCTCTATGTGGCAAAGAACCAGGACGACCTAAAAGCAGAAATGGGGAACCTGATAAAAGAATTAAAGGACATCTCCATGGAAATAAACTGGGTACTGGGAATGCAAGAGCAAAAGCTTGAAAGCTTAGAGAAGAAAACTGAAAACACAGGGGAGATCCTAATTGCACTAGAACAACAGGTAACCGATCTAGGAAATGAGCTCTGGAAAACAACTGAAGCAGGAAGGCCAAGGGAAAGGACAGAAGAAACCAGGGGAAGAACTAGGGTGGTCATAGGAAGCCCCTCACAATCCCCCTCAGCCTCCCCAGTACGAACACCCTTTCTGGGAAGAACCTTCCAGGCTGAGTCCACAATAAGACCCCAAACAGAACCTCC
This sequence comes from Ceratorhiza oryzae-sativae, assembly GCA_030998015.1. Classification (NCBI taxonomy): domain Eukaryota; kingdom Fungi; phylum Basidiomycota; class Agaricomycetes; order Cantharellales; family Ceratobasidiaceae; genus Ceratorhiza; species Ceratorhiza oryzae-sativae. The sequence continues at coordinate 34,860 of JARWMV010000038.1, read as the reverse complement.
ATCCCAAGCAAACCAACCTACCCTTGCTGCAAACCACACTCCTAAGGAGGCACAACTAGGGAGACCCAGCAAATTTAATGGGAAAAAGGGGAAGGAAGCAGAGAACTTCATAATCAGCATGGAACTTTTCTTTGCTGACTATGACAAATCAGCCTTTGATGACTGAAAAAAGATATCTGCTGTGTTAATGAACATGGAGGATGGGGAAGCAGCAAACTGGGCACAACCTTACCACCGGAAACTACTAGCAGGCAAACACACAGGTATTCTTGCATCCTGGAAGGATTTCAGGAAGGGATTCCTGGATGCTTTTAATGACCCAGTCATAAAGGAAAAGGCCATCCAGAAACTAAGGAAATTAACACAGACCAAGAGCGCATTGGATTATGCTACCCAATTCCGGATCCTGATCCAAGAGGTAGACTGGAACCAGGAAGCCCTCAAGGACCAATTCAGGGAAGGGTTAAAACCCAAAGTACGACAAGAGATCTTAAGGATTGAAGTACTGGCAAATGAGGCTGAAGGTCCATCATATACCTTAGATCAATTAATCGACTTTGCCTGCAAAATGGACAACATGCAGTTTGCAAACCAGAAAATGAATGCAAGGACCAGCAACTCATCAAATTCAACCTGGGCACCAGCAAAATACAAACAAGGGGGGAACAAGCCTTTAGGGACCAGTGGCAAACAGGGGAATACCCAAACCAACAACATGGTAAGGATACCAAACAGTGAAAAGGACAGGCGAAGGAAAGAAGGACTCTGTATCAAATGTGGTAAATCAGGGCATGTCCTGAAGGAGTGCCAAGGCCAGTGGACCTACGACAAAGCTAAGATACAAGGGAAGGCCAGCAGACAAGTTGAGGAAGAAAGCAGCTCTGAGTTGGAAAACTAATTGGTCCTACCACTTCCATGTTGGAGGACCCCAATATAACCCCTACCACAGATGTATGTTACCTCAAAAAGTCTAGTAATCAATCAATAATATACACTATGGTAGAGGGAATCATGGAACCAGCAAAGACGCTGATTGACTCAGGATCTTCAACCAACTTCATCGATAAGGCCTATTCAAGGGAAAAAGGGATTCCAACCACTCCCCTCAAACACAAGAAATCAATTGTGGCCATTGATGGAAATGAAATCAAGGATGCCATAGAAGAAAGGGCAGAACTAAACATCAAAGTGGAAGGGAAGACACTGAAATGCTCCCTTTATGTGATGACCCTAGGTGACACAGACATAGTCCTAGGGAAAGAATGGCTTGAAGAAGCAGAACCTATCATAGATTGGAAAGACCTTACCATCTCATACCCAGACGAAATCAAGGCAAGGGCAGCAAGTGAAAGCCTACAAATCCCAGAAGAATTTAGGGATTTTGAAGACCTATTTGGGGAAGAAGGTTTCCAAGAACTTCCACCCCACCAAGGTTACCTAGACTTCAAAATGGACCTGATTGAGGGAGCGGAGCTGCCAAAGCCTGCAAAGAGGTACAGTATGTCGCCAGCAGAAACAAAGGCGCTCAGGGAGTACCTAGAGGAGGAACTAAGAAACAGGAAAATAAGGCCCAGCCAGTCAGTTGTAGCTGCACCCTGTTTCTATGTGAACAAAGCAGATGGGGGGCTTAGGTTGGTAGTCGACTACCGTAAGATGAATGACATCACCAAGCCAGACAGGTTTCCACTTCCAATTCAAATAGAATTGATTGAGAGACTGAAGGATGCAACCATCTATTCAAAAATGGATGTTCGATGGGGGTTCAACAACATCAGGGTAAAAGAGGGAGACGAATGGAAAACAGCTTTCAGGACAGGAGAAGGCCAGTTTGAATGCTTGGTCATGCCATTGGAGTAAAGAAGGACCAAGAACCTTTACCAGGTTCATGATGGAAAAGTTCCTGTGATATAGATGATTATGTGGTAATCTACATGGACGATGTACTAGTGTTTTCCAGAAACAGGGAAGAACATGTACAACATGTCAGGGAAGTGTTAAGAAGAATGAGGGAAAACCACCTCTTCCTCAAACCACACAAGTGTCAGTTCTTTGTGAAGGAGGTAAGCTTCATCAGAATTGTCATATCCCCAGAAGGGATATCGATGGAAAAGGAAAAAGTAAAGGCAGTTCTAGAATGGCCAGAACCTAACACAGTAAAAGAAGTCCAAGCATTCCTAGGCTTTGTGGGGTTCTATAGAAGGTGGATAGAGAAGTTTAGCACCTTAGCCAAACCCCTCACAGATCTCACTCAAAAAGATGTCAAATTCCTGTGGGAAAGAAAACAACAGGAAGCATTTGAAGCTATCAAAGAAGCAGTAGCAAGAGAACCGGTCTTAATCCACCCAAACCCAAACAAGCCATACATACTGGAAACAGATGCCTCAGGAGTGGCCATGGGGGCGGTACTAAGCCAAAAGGGTGATGACAACCGATTGCATCCAATTGCCTTCCTATTGAAGAGCTTCACCCCACCAGAGAAAAATTATGACACCTACGACAAGGAGTTGCTTGCAATTGTCAGGTCCTTAGAGCACTGGAGGTTATACCTAGAAGGGACAGAGGAACCTATTGTGATATACACTGACCATAGGAACCTCCAGTACTGGCAAAATGCCCAGATGTGGAATAGAAGGCATGCCAGATGGTATCTCACTCTGGCACCCTTCAATTTTCAGATTGTGTATAGACCAGGGAAACTCTCACAGAAGCCAGATGCCCTTTCCAGAAGGAGCGACCATGGGGATACCCCTATGGAACCACAGATCATGATTCCAGAAGAAAGGTTCATAGGTTTCATGGCAGAAGTACAGGGGAATTTCTGGGAAGAGCTTAAAGAAGCTCAGGAAGAAGACGAATCTATCAGATCCTTAAGGCTGAGCATGGCAAATAAAGAACAACTACCGCCCTCAGTACAGAAGGAATTTAGACGGTATGAAATGAAGGAGGGCCTATTAAGGTATGACGATAGGCTCTACATCCCAGATGACAAGGACTTGAGGTTGAGTCTCCTTGAGGAGTGCCATGACGCCCCAGTGGCAGGTCATCAGGGACAAGCCCGAACACTAGAATTACTATCAAGGGATTACTATTGGCCAGGAATGAAGGCCCAAGTAAACCGATACATGGAATCTTGTGAAACATGTCAAAGAAGCAAAGGACACAAACAAGGCACTCCCCTGAAGTCCTTACCAATCCCATGGAAACCATGGGCAGATGTGCATATGATTTCATCGTCAAATTACCTGTCTCAAAGGGGTACGACAGTATCTTGACAGTTGTAGATCGCTTCTCCTGGCAGGCCCATTTTGTACCATGTCTGGAGAGCACCAATGCAGAAGAACTGGCAGAAATATTCATAAGGGAGGTATGGAGACATCACAGGACCCCAGAAACCACTGTCTCAGACCAAGGGCCAACCTTTAACAGCCAATTCCTAAAAGCCCTATACAAAGGAATTGGGACAAAGCCCAGATTCTCCACCACCTTCCATCCAGAAACAGATGGTCTGTCGGAAAGGACAAATCAATGGGTAGAAGGGTTCTTAAGAACCTTCTGCAATTATAGACAAGATGATTGGGTAAAATGGTTACCCATTGCCGAATTCTGCCATAACAACCATGTAAATGCTACAACAGGACAAACCCCATTTGAAACAGTATATGGAAAAAACCCAAGATGGGTTGTCCGAGAGGGAGAAGAACTGTCTGAGGCACCCGCTGCAGACAACATGCGTAATCAAATGGAAAAGGTATGGGATGAGGCAAGAGCCTCAATGGAATTACACCAACAAATGGAAAAGAAAGGGAGGGAATTCAAGGTAGGAGACAAGGTTTGGCTGCTCCTAACAAACCTCTTGTCCAAGAGACCCTCCAAGAAACTGGACAACCAAAAAGGGGGGCCTTTTGAAATCACAGAAAAGATCTCATCCCATGCATATCGCCTGGACCTACCTAAAACCATATGTGTACACAATGTATTCCATGTAAATCTCCTCTCGCCATTCACAGAAGATAAAGACTTCCAAAGAAGGCAGGCCAAACCACCACCAATCATAACAGAAGAAGGAGAGGAGGAATACGAGGTGGACCACATTGCAAATTATGAATGGCGGAATGGCAAGCTGTTTTACCAAATCAGATGGAAGGGCTACAACCCAATAGAAGACACAATGGAACGTGCCAGCAAGTTTGCTGACATGAAAGAGGTTCTAAATGACTTGCAAAGGCACTTACCATATGCACCAATGCCAGCCAAGACAAGTCAGCACTCAGGTGACTTGAAAGGCAGGCCAAAGAGAACCAAATGAGGATCTGGAAAGCTTTAAAAAAAGAGCCATCCAGGATACCCAAGAAAGGCCAGAGCCCGCTCTACCACCTCACTTGCACCAGAATACACCTGCAAAACCCCAAAACATGCCCTTCATCACTCACCCAGTCGCACATCCCAACCATTACACACCACTTACTGAAAATCAGGTGGCCCCACTTTGGCAGCCACCCACCCACTAGGCAGCCAGCACCCTACCCTGGCAGGGAAAATCGTCCTAAACCAGGGATGTACTGCTCCAGTGTGGAAGACTCCCAGAGGTACACTGAACAACTGTTGCCAGGGGCTAACCTAGTGTACATCCCAAAGAAGTTAAGGGATGAAAGGAACTGGATTGATGATGACAAGTACCTGGATCCCAGGTTAGGGGTCCTGACATGGCATGGAAGCTGGAAGCCAACAACAAGAAACGCCTTGCTAAGAACACCAATGTATGTTGTTGACAATATCATGGGACCAACAGTCGACGTGGTGACCAAGGCAGCAAGACAACAGAGGAGGGCCACAGGCCAAATGGCAGATGGGGGGGACTGGGAGGTGGAGCGCTGGGCCAAGGCATTGCTGGAAGAATGGAAGTTGACACTGGCCACACTGTATGTGGGACTGCTCAAAGCAACTACCACTGATGAGATGTTTACTGCTATCAGGACAAAGCGGGCAAACATGAGCAACTTCCAAAATTGGGTGAAGGTGCACCCAAACAAAAACACCAATTACGACACTGATATGACGAGCCTTACATCAAGCCTAGAATCACTGGTTGTGGCTGAGGAAGAAGCCAAGCCAGAAATAAAGGAACCCACCCTGGACCCAGCTGTGGAGGAAGCCAAACAGGACTGGGACTGGTGGGAAAACAAGCTTGTCGAAGCTCTGGAGGAGGTGCCACTGTTGGAACCAACCCCCATATGACCACTTTGCCTCCCATGGGTTTTCTCCCGAATGTATAAGAGTTTTTTTTTTTTTACACATCAAACTTAATACATGTCCTTTTTACTCTCTATTTTACGTTTGCCCTTGAGGGGCCAGGTATAGGGCTTCTTGCCTTTTTTATCCTTCCTATTGGTCTGAACAACTGACTGGGTAGTGAGCCACAGCCAAGGAGCCTCCCCCCCTGGGAAGTCAGCCATGTAGTTCTGGAAACAACTAGAACCAGACACTGCAAAGGGCAAAGCCTCATCAAACAAGGGAGCAGAGCCCTCCTTGAAGAATTTGGCAAGAGCAGCCTGGTGAGACTGCTCCTCAAAGGACTTGTAGTCCTGATCAACAAGTGCCCAGACATGCTCAAGGGTGGCCTCATGGGCCCAACCATCAAGGAGGATGCGTTCTTCTACAGAACAAGTTAGCTACATGAGAACAATGAAGAACGAGCACACGTACCTGGCACCCCACAGAAGAACCAATCCCTGACACCTCCATAGAAGTCTTCAAGGGAGGCGTTGCACACAGCATCACAGTAGGTGCAGTACTCCCCCTCAGGGAGAGACCAGCAGGTGCAGTCAAGGGGATTGTAGTTAAGGGAAATAACACGCATAGTAAAGACAGGATGAGGAAGGAAAACAACAAAAACCACAAACATTAAAAAATCACAGTGCAACACAATAACTTGCACAAACATCAAAACAAGGTCTGGTCAGGTGACACCAACAGACATGTGGCCATCTGCCAGGAAACAAACAACAAAGCACGGGAACCACATGGCCTAGCCTAGTCACATGACCACCTGCCAGAAAACAAACAACAAAGCATGGGAATCACATGACCTAGCCTAGTCATGTGAATACACGCTATCCCCTAACTACCAGAGGGGTCAGAGAGGGGGCACCAACCGAAGTGGAGGAGCAGAGGCCCTGAGCATAGTGAGGAGAAAGGCCGATGCAGGGGAACGCAGGAAGGGCACCCCTCAGAGATGTGCCATAACCAGCACAAGCCTACATCAGGAAACCATGTGACCACAACAACCAGAGAGGGTATATCTAGGGCACACCTTTGGGGGTAAAAGGGGCTATCATCTCATGCCCTCCCCACAAGACACATCTACTTCTAAAAATATCAACAATGCTAAGCGAAGATGGCTTGAATGTGGGAACACCCCAGCCAAACAAATCAAGCGCAGGGCAGAGGTCACCATCGCCATTGCTGGTGCCCTTGGAATCAAGCCAAGCCCCCTCACCCGCTTCTATGCAGCTTATGCTGATGGATTGTGGGTCTGAAGAGCTGACCAAAACTGCACGGGTCCCCCGATTCCATGTCCAGACCAGGGCAGTGCTGCTGACTTGGTCGAAGCTACGCGATCACCCATCAAGTGGGCTCGCCGCCCGATACAAGGTGTTCTGCTGCCACCGGCCCAATCACTGGGCAACCTTAGCCATGGTCGAACAGCACAACCTGGAGGAGCCAAACTACAACCTGACCTGGCCCCTGCACGTCCACACCCTCTCCATCAGTCAGGAACGGAAGGGCAGGTGGAACACCCAGAATGTGGGGTTCTGGGACTTCGAGGGGCAACACCCCAACATATGGCCCAAAGACCTCAAGGACAGACCAGGAGGCAACCCAGCAAGGGATGCCTTCAACTATCTCTGGAAGGACATCGGAGCTACTGGTGAGGAGATAGAGGATTTGATGGTGGGGGACCTGACCTTGGAAAGGTTGGAGGAGATCTTGGTGAAGGGAAAGGCAGAAAACGGTCAAGGATGGAGGCAGACTTGGAGGATGGGACAGAGATTGTTGCCTCAGCAACAAAACAGGAATACTACCAGGCGTTCAAGCGCCTCCGCCCCCTCCAGATGATGACGATGTGGAACTCAGTACAAGCATATGCCAAGTACACATACAAGGAAGACCAGGGTTGCATGCCTGCAATTGCTGTGGAGTTAGAGGTCCCAGAAGACCAGGAGCACATCGACCAAGCAGACAGATGGTTTGCCAAGGAGGTTGAGAAGAGGGGAAGAGGGGTGCGCCATCGCATCCTGGTGATAGAAGGAGAAACTGGAACAGGGAAAACAGCATATGCACGATCCAAGGGCTGCCACAGCCGGATGTGCAATGTGTGGAATATGGGCAACTTGTTGGAAGATGCCGACATTTGGATCCTGGACAACATGGTCCAGTCAAACAGGAAGTACTCACTCAAGGCCCTGAGCCAGTACGAGGCAGACTTCACAGGCAGGTACGCACATGTGAAATCGATGAAGGTACAGCCAACAGTTATTCTGGGAAATAGCTGGTCGGCAATCATGAAATGTTGGTTGGACATAGAGGGGGAAGAAGGGGATTTATGGGTATCAAGAAATGTGGAATGGGTGTATGCAGGAGGAAAACCATTCTTTGAATTCCCTTAGAATAATTTACTGTACTGTACAACTTCTGCTATGCCCATCCAAACAGTTGGGGCATTCTGAGAAGAAGCAGACGAATCCTCACCCCTAAATAACCTCCACAACAAAGAAAAGAAAAACAATCTCATGTAACGGAGAGGTTAAGGGGTCTAGCCTGACTCAGCCTGACCTCATCAAACAATACTGAATCAGCTGAAAGGTTGTTGGTTCGAGTCCAGTGCCCTTAACCTCCTTGGTGCATGAGATTCCTTTTGCATAAGGAACTAAACCATGTCTCGAGGTCCCCCAAGACATGTCCAAAGGGGGGGATAATGTTATGACCTGTCAAACAGACATAACAAAACAACCAAATATTTTTACAGATTTATGGCATTTTTCCTAAGCAGAACAAGCCATAAACAAGGTCACATGACCTCAGTGCTTAGCCAGCACTTACAGTGGTTACCCTGAACTCGCTCCAGCATTTCTCTCCATTGTTACTTGGAGCAAGGAGCGAGTTGTCACATGACCTTGGCACTTGCAGCAGGATCACGTGACCTCAGCGATTATGGTGGTTACCCTGAACTTGCTCCAGCATTTCTCTCCATTGTGACTTGGAGCAAGGAGCAAGTTGTCATGTGATCTCAGCACTTACAGAAGGATCAAGTGACCTCAGCGCTTACCCCTCAGACCTCATGCAGCTCTATAAGATTTGGAGCCACACAAACGTAAGATAAACAATTACCTAACCCATAGTACTGTACATAACCTACACCTACTGCAGAGTGTGCTTAGATAATACGTCCGCAGCCACCACAGCCACAGGCATATATAAGAAGGATAAAGCAAGACTGGACACCTCAGCTTGCTTTATCTCATCAACCACCATAGACCATAGCAAACACTGTAACTAGAACACTCAATACATATTGCATAGCACCAAACCATCAACACAGCCACTACTTAAGTGCTTCACAAGGAAGCCTCCAGAGGGTCACGACAACACCCAACCACCCTGTAGCATTAAAGGTGAGCCTTGTGAATCCTCAACTCATTGTACAAAGGCTGTCAATTGCTAATTTCCCTCACCTGTGCCCAGCCTGTGCCTTGCACTAGGTGTCACACTGTCCCTAACACCCTTGGAGGTAGAAATCAACCCCAAAGGTTCATAATCCAACCAACAAACTCCCTCTTGCCACCCTATCCCCCCACACCAATCTTCTGCAAGTGATCCACCACCTTAATCCTTGAGTAACACTCATTTGATTGCTGTCATTCAGGTCTCAGTCCCTCAATTTCATTTGTCTTATAACAACCCTCAAGACAGATCACTTGCTGAAGACTATACATGGTGTTTAGGTCTGTTCATCACCATCACACAGCTTACAAGCATTATACTAACTATTTATTATTGTTTAGGGGTTCTTTCAGAGCCAACAGCCTGAACAACAACACCAAACAAGTGTGATCCAATGGCAGATCCAAGGGCTGTAATGCCAAGGATCAAGACTACAACATCTAGGAGGGGACATGCAGTGAGGAGGGTGGTTGCAACAACATGCAGGAAGGTTTAGAGATGCACTTGTGCTTAAGAGCACTGGGCAGAGACTAAGTGGCTTGGTGACCAACTCAGGTAGAAGGGGGTATTGACAGGAGGTTGAGTTCTGAGGGCTCTCAGACTCTCCCTTATATCTTCCAAGGTGAGGCAGTACATATGAAATAAGAAGCCTAGGTAGAATTGTACAATAACAGAAATGATGCCAAGTCAACAGAATATTCCAGAATGCATCAACAACAGTCAACAACAACAAGGTCACATGACTCAGTCAATAATTCTACACATATATCTGAATAAATGAAACTTGTCCATGAAAAGTAGAGATAAGATAAATTATAATAAATTGGAATAAATCCATGGTCATGGTCTAGGCCATGACAGATTCCAGGTTGAGTACATTGACTGCTGCAACTTTGTTCACCAAGACATCAAGCCAGATAAGCATATGGGTATTGGAAAGCATGGAAAGCAGGTGTGTACCATACCATCATACCTCAATGAATGCACCTAATGTATATTCCCACAGGTCAACATTAGCATTTTGCCAACCCACTTGAATCTCTTGCAAGGCTATGGCCATCATTGACTTGTTGGTATGAGTTCTCAACTGGTATTGGCAGGTGGAGACTTGATTTGATCTTGTCCTATACACACAACCCCACCCCCCATTAGTCCACATGATCAATATTGATCTTTTTATGTTCTGTCATGCCACTTTTGCTTGAGATATTTTTCTACATGTAAAACAAAAGTTCTAAATACAAATCTTTTTCATATGCATCAAACAACTGCATTGTATGCATGTAAGTAAAATAAAATAAAATCAACTTTGTTCTAGGTTAGAGATAGTTGTGCTGGACTAGCAGAGTGTCCTACAATGATATTCACAAGGTGCCCAATGGATTTTAATTAGTCCCCTGGACTTTTGGCTGTTGTGTATGCCTGCTCAGGTAAGTGGTGCTCTTGGGACCTAGACCCTTAGATGCTCACAAAATAGCATAGTTTCAGACATCCTTTTCATTTCTTAAATACAACAGTGCCCAGCAGCTGTGTTCAAACTGCAGTGTATTTTTACTGTGTTTGCTTCCACCCTTTCTGACCTTTTTGTTTATCTTTGCATTTGAACTCTTACAACCATGTTGCAATCAGATACCAAGTGGTCTGATATCAAGACTGCACTTACAGCCTGCAGTGAGTATCTCAGCCAATGTCAGCCACTGCACACATGGTCCATTGCTCCCCTTCCTAGACCTTACACTTCATAGGGTGAAGGGTGAGTGTGGCTGTGTAGACCAGGATACTGGCCTTCTGACCTCATCAGTGACTAAAATTGCAAAGGAGTTGCATACTGTACCATGCTGCAAACCCAGAGGCTAACACACTATCCAAAGGCCAGTCTCAAGAACCTGTGTTGCCACTTGCCTAGCATTGACATGAGAAAGACATATACAAAACAGGCTGATGGAGCTGTTGATAAGATTGTCAAGCAGGTAAGATACATATATTGTTGAGTACTATATACACAGCTAAATGTTTTGGGTATCCATAGTTTCTTTCACTTCATCCTGAGCTTGGAATCTGGTGCAAGTACAGCTATTGGAACATATGTGCTGGGATTATGCTCATTCTGCAGGTATCAACATGTTGGTATAAGATGAGCAAGGCATCACCTACTGCAAAGAAGACTCACAGACCAAGAGGCAAACCTCAGGTGTTATCAGTCTGGGTACACTTGAATATCTAGAGCTTAAGCAAAGGTAGATATGTTAGTATACACTAATTGTACTCAATACTTCTTAGACTAGAGTAAGAAGGCTCAAAGTAGTTGCAATGCAATCAATCAAGTAACACTCAAAGTAGTCTTAATCTTTCACAGTGTAAACTGACTAATTTATAGGTATAAAGAGCAAGACTACTATGGTCAGGTTCCCTTAGATATCTTAAATGTAGTTCAGCCCTAGTTGCTTGGACTAACTGATACTGATCTTAATACTAAACTTAAGTGATAGCTTATTGGATAGATGAAGGGCTGCCTAATGCATGTACTTCCTTGGCTACAGGTACTTAGATTTCCTCTAATAGCTGATACTTAATGTCACACTCAAACAGGCAATATTGTACACTTATATATCTCTGTATATAAGATACAATGAATCAGACAGTATATAACTAATATGGTACTTTATTCCTCAGTACTAGTTATATAAGAAATCACACACAGACAAGAGAAATAGAAGGAGAAATAGAAACCAATAACCAGTCTGGGTGGTGAGTAAGAGTGGGTGGTCTGGAAGGGCCTCAGAGGAGGTCCTTTTATATCCCAAGGAGGGCATTCCAGAGCCAAATAGATGCATGCATGCCAGTGCAATCATCAAAAGAGGGTACTGCTATACTTGGGGTGAAAAACCTAATAGTACCTGAACTACATAGTATTTGGCCCATGGTACACTATATTTGACCCAAGATGTATTATATTTGACCCAAAGAAGGCTGTATTTGACCCAGGGAGAGAGAGTATTTGACCCAGGGAGAGAGAGTATTTGACCCAGGGAGAGAGAGTATTTGACCTGGTGGAATTAGTATTTAACCCAGGGGGAAGTAGTATTTGACCCAGGGGGATATGATATTTGACCCATGGGGCAATAATATTTGGCCTGATGATCCCTGGGACAGTATTAATCTTTCATGGACTATATGCAGAAATCAAACAAAGCTCAGAACTCATCAGCTAATGTACTTGGTTTTTACAAGTTCACCTGTCTGATTGGATCTTGAGTCAATTGAGATATGTGCATATCCCAGAACTCTTTATGAACCAAGTGTATTGAATAACAGTATGAATCAGACCTTGGATTTTGGTGAGAAACAAGCTACTAGTTCATACAAAAAATACCAAAAGCTGGCACAATAAGATTGACCAAACAGATCACCCCAAGCAGGGGCCATCAAACCTTCAGGATTAGTATGCTTACATGGCTTGCTTTTGGTACAATTCATCCAAAGCTCTTTTTCATTCTCAGATTTCATATAATTGCAGAGGAAACTACAACATCTTTGATTTTTGTAATGTTACCACTGGAAGTGCCAACTGGTATGGCCATGGTACCTCACTATTACAGAGCTCTAATTGTCATGATAAATAATGTCAAGGGGCATCAGTCTTCTTTCTCAGTGGTTACAAGAGAGCAATATTGTCACCTGCATTGATGTACTTAATATCTCATGTGTTTACACAATAGTCACTGAGTTAGTTGTGAGTCCATACCACAGTCAAAATGGCACACAGTTGGGCACTTCTTAGCAATGCCTAGGTCCTGCAAAGAGAGATGCAAAGGTAATTTGTTCAGTGGAAGAGCTAGGTCTCTATACCCCATAACATGCTAGCTTTCAGTACTGGGGTAGATTCCAGGTCACCTGTACCAAAATGAATGAGAATCCTCTACAATTCTGGCACATCTGCCTTAGCCTACCAGTTCTTGCTTGGGTATCTTTAGGCCAAGTGCACCTCTCAAGCCATCTTACTTGACATTACAATCCTCATCCTCACTGCACACCTGTTCTTAGTTGTTATAGTTTGATCCTTGGCCACTGAAACATTGAGATCCACCCCAGGCTGATCAGCTAGAGGGTCTAGTTGCTCTCAGTTCTTAGGTGTGACATATATATGCTGCTCTTGGGGGTAAGAGAGATTTATCATATTGCACACTGTCTGTGGATTACATCAGGTCAGTGCTGCTGAGCCAGTCAAGCAAAATGGGCAACACATGTCGTGACCCTCTGGAGGCTCCCTGGTGGAGCACTTAAGTAGTGGCTACGTTGACGGTTTGGTGCTATGCAGTATGTATTGAGTGTTCTAGTTACAGTGTTTTGCTATGGTCTATGGTGGTTGACGAGATAAAGCAAGCTGAGGCGTCCAGTCTTGCTTTATCCTCCTTATATATACCTGTGGCTGCGGTGGCTGCAGACGTATTATCTAAGCACACTCCGCAGTAGGTGTAGGTTATGTATAGTACTATGGGTTAGGTAATTGTTTGTCTTAAGTTTGTGTGGCTCCGAATCTTATAGAGCCACACGAGGTCCGAGGGGTAGGCGCTGAGGTCATGTGATCCTGCCGTAAGCGCCGAGATCATGTGACAACTCGCTCCTCGCTCCAAGTAACATGGGAGAGAAATGCTGGAGCGAGTTCAGGGTAACAACCATAAGCGCTGAGGTCACGTGACCCTTCTGTAAGCGCCAAGATCACGTGACAACTCGCTCCTCGCTCCAAGTAACAAGGGAGAGAAATGCTGGAGCGAGTTCAGGGTAACCACCGTAGGCGCTGAGGTCACGTGATCATGCTGTAAGCACCAAGATCACGTGATAACTTGCTCCTCACTCCAAGTAACAAGGGAGAGAAATGCTGGAGCGAGTTCAGGGTAACCACCGTAGGCGCTGAGGTCACGTGATCCTGCCGTAAGTGCCGAGATCACATGACAACTCGCTCCTTGCTCCAAGTAACAATGGAGAGAAATGCTGGAGCGAGTTCAGGGTAACCACTGTAAGCGCCAGCTAAGCGCCGAGGTCACGTGACCTTGTTTATGGCTTGTTCCGCTTAGGAAAAATGCCATAAATCTGTAGAAATATTTGGTTGTTTTGTTATGTCTGTTTGACAGGTCATAACATTATCCCCCCCTTTGGACATGTCTTGGGGGACCTCGAGACATGGTTTAGTTCCTTATGCAAAAGGAATCTCATGCACCAAGGAGGTTAAGGGCGCTGGACTTGAACCAACGACCTTTCGGCTGATTCAGTATCGTTCGATGGGGTCAGGCTGAGTCAGGCTAGACCCCTTAACCTCTCCGTTACATGAGATTGTTTTTCTTTTCTTTGTTGTGGAGGTTATTTAGGGGTGAGGATTTGTCTGCTTCTTCTCAGAAAGCCCCAACTGTTTGGATGGGCATAGCAGAAGTTGTACAGTACCATAAATTATTCTAAGGGAATACAAAGAATGGCTTTCCTCCTGCATACACCCATTCCACATTTCTTGATACCCATAAATCCCCTTCTTCCCCCTCTATGTCCAACCAACATTTCATGATTGCCGACTGGCTATTTCCCAGAATGACTGTTGGCTGTACCTTCATCAATTTCACATGTGCGTACCTGCCTGTGAAGTCCGCCTCGTACTGGCTCAGGGCCTTGAGCGAGTACTTCCCATTCGACTGGACCATGTCATCCAGGATCCAAATGTTGGCATCTTCCGACAAGTTGCCCATATTCCACACATTGCACATCCGGCTGTGGCAGCCCTTGGATTGTGCATATGCTGTTTTCCCCATTCCAGTTTCTCCTTCTATCACCAGGATGCAATGGCGCACCCCTCTTCCCTTCTTCTCGACTTCCTTGGCAAACCATCTGTCTGCTTGGTCGATGTGCTCCCAGTCTTCTGGGACCTCTAACTCCACAGGGATTGCAGGCATGCAACCCCAGTCTTCCTTGTATGTGTACTTGGCATATGCTCGTACTGAGTTCCACGTCGTCACCATCTGGAGGGGGTGGAGGTGCTTGAACGCCTGGTAGTACTCCTGTTTTGTTGCTGAGGCAACAATCTCTGTCCCATCCTCCAAGTCTGCCTCCATCCTTGACCTTTTTCCGCCCTTTCCCTTTACCAAAATCTCCTCCAACCTTTCCAAGGTCAGGTCCCCCGCCATCAGGTCCTCTATCTCCTCGCCATTAGCTCCAACATCCTTCCAAAGATAGTTGAAGGCTGTCAGAGCTACGACCTGAACAGTAACGTCAAACACCTAAGTGGTGATGACAAGCCTATGGGCAGCGATGCCGGAGGCTTTACTGACAACGTCTAAGGTGGGACGTGCAGTGAAGGTGCGATAAGACGCAAGGGAGTAGGGTAGTAGGTGCACTTGTCCTTAAGAGGACTGGGCAGGGACTATGGACTGGTAAGTCACACAGGTAGTAGAAGGGGTACGACAGGAGGTCGAGTTCTGAGGCTTAAGGCTCTCAGACTCTCCCTTATATATTCATGGCCGAGGCAGTACAAATCAAATACCAGGACCAATAAGAAGCTAATAGTGCCACGTCACTACAGAACATTCCGGTAACACCAAACATTGAGTCAACAACAACAAGGTCACGTGACATGAAGGTAAAAACCGCATATATCTGAATAAACGGGACTTGTCCAAAACATCATAAAAAGGAAGTTATAAAATATAGAAAATTCATAATAAAATCGTGGTCATGGTCTAGGCCATGACACTTCCCCCCCATTAAGGCCCAGGCGCGTCAGGGTGATCTTGGTGGAAATTGGATAATGCTTCCGGTGCATTCTTGAGATGGGCTTTAGGTTCCCAACTATTTTCTTCTGCGCCGTAGCCTTTCCAGCTGACATAATATTCAGTCTCCGACCGACTTTGCGTGAGTCCAGGATACGCTCCACTTCATATTGTTCCTCTCCTTCAGGGGTTATTACTGTGGTACTGGGACAGGGTCCCTTTGGTAATCGTCCACTGGTTTAGGATACAGAAGGGCAGTATGGAAAACCGGGTATACTTTCATGGACTTGGGCAAATCCAATTTAAATGTATATTTCCCATTTGTTCAACGACCTTGTAGGGACCGAAGCGCCTATTATCCAACTTTTGGATGGTCGGATGGTTTTGATATTTGATCCGTCTAAGAAAACCTTTGAGCCTACTTCGATCTTGGTTGCCTCACGATGCTTCGGTTGTAGTATTCTGAGTAAGTGCGATTTGCAATCGTGAGTGCAGCCTTGGCCTCTTCATGGATAGTTTTGAGGTGATCGGCATATTCATTGGCTTGAGGGACACTGCTTCCTTTGGTATTTCCGACTGTAAAGTCTGGATTGTAGCCATAGCAGGCAAAGAACGGAGTATGTTTTGATCCAGCATGTTTCCCATTGTTATACGCAAATTCCCCAAGAGGTAGCGCAGCAACCCAGTCCGTCTGCCGATGGTTTATATAATGACGCAGATAGATTTCGATGAACTGGTTGAGTCTTTCACTTTGACCGTCTACCTGTGGTCGGTAGGCCGTGGAATAATGTGGCTCTATACCGAGGCGACTGTACACTTGGCGTAGGAATTTGGCGTTGAAGTTGGGGCCGCGGTCAGAGATTGTTTTTCGGGGAAGTCCATGTAGTTTCCAGACAAAGTTTACAAACAGGTTTGCGACATCTACCGCAGTGGCGTTTGAGTGAGTTGGTATAAAGTGCACCATCTTCGATAAACGATCAACCACCGTGAGTATTGCGTCATAACCTTCAGACATCGGCAATCCAACAATCAGGTCGTACGTGATTTCCTCCCAGGGTTTATTGGGCAAGTCTATAGGTTGGAGTAGACCCAGAGGAGCCTGATTTGAATGCTTGTTGCGGATGCACGAGTCGCATGCCTGGACATATTTGACAATGGACTTTTTCATTCCCGACCAATAGTAATCCCTCGATACAAGATCTAAGGTTCGGAAGTGCCCTGGGTGCCCTACTGCGGGATTATCATGCCGGCTTTCTATTACTGCACGTCTGATTTCTAACTCGCTTGGTACGTAGATTCGGTCGTGATAGTACAGCAAGTCATTTTCAAGACGCCAGCCTTTAACCGGGATGTCTTCCTCGAGGGACTTGAGGATCTTGGATACGGACTTATCATCTGGTAACGCATCCCTTATCATATCATTGAGGGAGTGGTCAGTCAGAATTGCCGAAATGAAAAGCTCGGGGCTGATAAGCGGCGGGATTTCACCCCCCTCTTTAAGTGCCTGTTCCCGGAGGTCTTCTCGACGGGAGAGGATGTCCGCTTTGCCATTTTGTGCCCCTGAGCGGTATTTGATCCTATAATTGTAATCGGCTAGGAATCCCATCCACCTTGCTTGTCTTCGATTCAGTTCCCTTTTTGTCTGGAAGAATTCTAAGTTCTTGTGATCCGACAGTACTTTAATTGGGATTACTGATCCTTCGAGCAAGTGACGCCATTCTTTGAACGCCCTTATCATTGCCAGCAACTCTTTGTCATGTATATCGTAGTTACGTTCGCTGGTGATAGGGTTTTGGAATAAAATGCCACTGGATGTAGTTTTCCGTCCTTGCCTAACTGATTGAGGATTGCACCAGTGGCGTAGTCAGAAGCGTCGCATTCCAGGGTGAATTCCTTGTGACGTCAGGTTGGATGAGGATGGGATTCTACTAGGGCTCTTTTAAGAATGTTAAATGAGCTTTCTTTGTTTTGACCCCACCGCCAAGGATTTTCTTTGCGGAGTAATTGGTAGAGCGGATATGCTCGTCCAGCAAAGTCCTCAATGAATTTGCGGTAGTAGTTCACGAATCCTAGGAATTCCTGAATGCCTTTCACGGTTTTCGGTGTTGCCCAATTCACCGCTTCTGTGATTTTTGCCAGGTTAGCTCGGACTCCTTCGCCGTTAGCGATGACGCCTAGATATTCCACTTCAGGAGCATTGAACACGCATTTAGACAAGTTGCAGTATAGTTGATGAAGCCTTAATCGGCGTAGTACTTCTGCGACATGCTTGGCGTGATCTTCCAAGTTTTTCGAGAATATAAGGATGTCGTCTAGGTATACAATTACGTAGACGTCTAGGATATCTCGGAAGATTTCATTCATGAAGTTTTGGAACGCGGCTGGAGCGTTGCATAGTCCAAACGGCATTACCAGGTATTCGAACAGGCCGTACTTTGTTTTGAACGCGGTTTTCCATTCGTCGCCTTCCTTAATCCGAACAAGATTATAACCCCATTTCAGATCCAAGGTAGTGAAAACCTGTGCACCCCGTAATTTTTCCACCAGCGTAGATATTAGTGGAATGGGGTATGAGTTTTTAACTGTATTTTCATTAAGCGCACGATAGTCGACACACATTCTCCTTTTGCCATTCTTTTTGGGTACGAAGATCACCGGGGAGCTATAACGTGACTTGGATGGTCTAATTAATCCTTTGTCAAGCTGCTCTTTGAGTATCCGGCGAAGTTCTTCATCATCTGAAGGGCGTAAGGGATATACGGGTCCTTTAACTGGTTTTTGGGGATCTTGGAGGACTATCTCCAGATCATATGGACGATGGGGAGGTAATTCCGTCACCACATCATCGTCTGCAAAAACATCCGAATAGTCTCGGTATTCGACTGGGATGCCTTCAAGTGGTTTTGAAGCCACGACACCTCCAGGGTCCCTTTGGATGCCTTCAAGAGGTTGGAATACCTCGACACCTCCAAGGTCAGATTCAAATGGATCCAAATGACCACCAATATTACCAAAGACTACATTTGATGTGGGAACACAATTTTTAATACAAAAGGCAGAATTAAAATCAACACGTTTTATAGGCCAGTCAATATGAGGATTATGTAACTTGAGCCATGACATTCCTAGTACTAAACTATGTCTACCTATGTTGCTACGTTACAAACCAACTGCTCTTTATGACTACCAATTTCTAATATAAATGTACATTCTGAATCGACAAGTCCAGAACTGATTTCACGACCATCAATAACTTTTAATTTTTTTGGGTTTTTCTTTTTATGAGTTGGTATTTTGTATTCTGAGACGAGGCGTGGGTGGATGAAGCAAGATGAAGCTCCTGAATCTATCATGGCCCATCCATGTAGTCTCTTCATACGATTCAAGCTTTTACTATCAGGAGCGGTCTGGACTGGAGATGCGATAAAGAATATATTTAAAGGAGATACGTTATCTACAGCATAAATTTCCAGGTCCATGTTTGGTTCCTCTGAGACGCTTGCTCCATCTGCGTTCAGAGGTCCTCGTTTTCCGACTCCTCATCAGATAAAGTGGCGCCTTGCCCTGAATAGGGTTTGGATGGGCAGGCACTTGCGATATGGCCTCTTCCTCCACAGTTATTGCAGATGAGAGGCTTTTTCCCTTTGCCCGCTGAGTCAAGATCCATGGGTCCTGGACCTGATCCTTTAGCGAGTTGGGGAGCTGGGGGAGCGACGACGATTGGATGCGAATCTTTTTGGATTTGTTTGAAGGTTGTTTCCTCAGATGATCCGTCATTCCATTTGATCGTGGGAATCGACTGTCCCTTGGCATTGCGGTTTATAGCCGTGATTGTTCCTTTGCGAGCCTTGCCATCTGAACCAAGTGTGTACACCTTTTCCCCAACAGACATCTTTTCCCTGGCCTGGCCTTTGGGAGGAGCTGTTGACGGCAAGGTGGAAGCTTTGGTAGAGGTGCTAGCCACATTGGAAGTGGAGGATTTGGAAGATGGGTTTTGTGCCTGGAACGACTCAATGCGCTGATCGATTCTGAGTGCCTTATCTGCAAGGGTTTGCAGGGTGACATTGGCAGCCATATGATCATAGTCTTGGGCCACAAGGAATTCCTTGATTTTGACCGTGAGACCATCATAGAAGTGATCGCGAAGGGATGCGTCATTGTAGCCGAGGCCCTGGGAATATGTCTGGAAGTCTTTGAAGTATTCCTGGACCGAATTCTTTTGTTTGAGCGATTTGAATTTTGCCCTGAAGTTTTCGGTCTTGTTGGCGACGTTCCAGCAAGCGTTAAATTGGGTCCAGAAGTCATTGACATTGTGAAGCCAAGTGACTGGATTGCCATTGATAACATTGTCTTCCAGATAGGGTTCCAGCCATTCGTGTGCTTTGCCATCCAGGCAGGAAATGATGTAAGCGATCTGCTCATCAGCAGTCGCAGAGGGATAGGAAGTCCGCAAATAATGAGCCACTGCGACCCTGAAGGATACCGCTTTGTTTTTATCCGAACCATCGAATTTAGCAGGCGCCGATAACTTGGGTGCTTGAGTATGCGCAATAGAGGTGCTTGTACCAGGTGCTTGGACTGCAGCCTGGAGCGCGACTACATTCGTATCAAGGTTAGATAGGCTTGTATCGTGGTTCTGGAGAGTGGTGTTGATAGTGGATAGTTCAGCCGACTGTTGATTGATGAATACCGCCAGATTGTTGTTTATTGCGATCAGCGCATCCTTGATTGTTTGGGTGAATGCTAATAGGTCGGCTGGATCGGTGGGTATTTGAATCTGAGTGGCATCGAACTGAATCCAAGCGGGGGCAGGGTTTGGTGCGGACATAGCTAAAAAAGGGAGTGGGATGGACAAGTATGGTGGGTGCTCTTGAAGCCGGGATTTTCACTCTCAAACACTGTGGCTGCTCTGCTACCTAGCGTTGAACAATGACTACAACTAATCAACAAGCCTTTGACGGGCGTGATATAGAGCGTCTTTTTTGCAAGCGGGTAGTTTGCTGTCTGCAACACGTGCGGTGATGGACAAGAGTCCTAGGGTTGGGCGATAGGTACCTTCTGCCTTGTAGACACCTGTTACTGGATAGTCTCTTTCCGCTTTTGATTATTATGCGGTCCGAGCCTTTCTCCGTTTCACAGTAGGCTAGTACAGGGGTACGTCTCAATCCCGAGTGATGAGGAAGAACTCGACCTAATGTCAGAGCTACGACCTGAACAGTAACGTCAAACACCTAAGTGGTGATGACAAGCCTATGGGCAGCGATGCCGGAGGCTTTACTGACAACGTCTAAGGTGGGACGTGCAGTGAAGGTGCGATAAGACGCAAGGGAGTAGGGTAGTAGGTGCACTTGTCCTTAAGAGGACTGGGCAGGGACTATGGACTGGTAAGTCACACAGGTAGTAGAAGGGGTACGACAGGAGGTCGAGTTCTGAGGCTTAAGGCTCTCAGACTCTCCCTTATATATTCATGGCCGAGGCAGTACAAATCAAATACCAGGACCAATAAGAGCTAACAGTGCCACATCACGACAGAGCATTCCGGTAACACCAAACATTGAGTCAACAACAACAAGGTCACGTGACATGAAGGTAGATAAACCGCATATATCTGAATAAACGGGACTTGTCCAAAACATCATAAAAAAGGAAGTTATAAAATATAGAAAATTCATAATAAAATCGCGGTCATGGTCTAGGCCATGACAAAGGCATCCCTTGCTGGGTTGCCTCCTGGTCTGTCCTTGAGGTCCTTCGGCAGGATGTTGGGGTGTTGCCCCTCAAAGTCCCAGAACCGGGTGTTCTGGGTGTTCCAGCTGCCCTTCTGCTCCTGACTGATGGAGAGGGCGTGGACATGGAGGGGCCGGGCCAGGTCGTAGTTTGGTTCCTTGGGGTTGTGGCGTTCCACCACCGCCAAAGTCACCCAATGATTTGGCTGTTGGCGGCAGAATGCCTCGTATCGGGCGACAAGCCCACTTGAGGGCTGATCGCGTAGCTTCAACCAGGTCAGCAGCACCGCCCTGGTCTGGACGCGGAACCGAGGGGCCAGCACAGTTTCGGTCAGCTCTTCGGACCCTCGATCCGTTGGCGTAGGCCGCATAGAAGTGGGCAAGGGGGCTCGGCTTGATACCGAGGGCGCTGGCAATGGCGACGCCAACCTCTGCCCTTCGCTTGATCCACTTGGCTGGGGTGTTGCCGCGTTCGATCCATTTCCGCTTAGCATCGTTTACAGTTTTAGAGGTGTTTGGGGACTGGGAAGAGAGCATGAGAGTGTGGGTTATCTCGGGCCTTGTGCTTGTCTATATAAGCTGCAAGGTCCATTTTGATTGTCACATGACTCCGTCTTGCATTTGTTGTGATCACATGACCTTATTTCGGTGATGACACATCTCCGAGGGGTGCCCTCCCATCCGTTCCTCCGCGTCGGCCTTGATCCTCGCTACGCTCGGGGCCTCCACTCCCCCACTTCGGCCAGTGCCCCCTCTCCGACCCCTCTGGTAGTTAGGGGATAGCGTATATTCACGTGACTAGGCTAGGTCATGTGATTCCTGTGCTTTGTTGTTTGTTTTCTGGCAGGTGGTCATGTGACTAGGCTAAGTCATGTGATTCCCATGCTTTGTTGTTTGTTTTCTGGCAGATGGTCACGTGTCTGTTGGTGTCACCTGACCAGTCCTTGTTTTGATGTTTGTGCAAGTTATTGTGTTGCACCATGATTTTTTTTTAATGTTCGTGGTTTTGTTGTTTTCCTTCCTCATCCCGTTCTTTACTATGCGTGTTATTTCCCTTAACTACAATCCCCTTGACTGCACCTGCTGGTCTCTCCCTGAGGGGGAGTACTGCGCCTACTGTGATGCTGTGTGCGACGCCTCCCTTGAAGACTTCTATCAAGGTGTTGGGGATTGGTTCTTCTGTGGGGTGCCAGGTATGTGTGTTCGTTCTTCATCATTCTCACATAGCTAACTTGTTCTGTAGAAGAGCGCATCCTCCTTGATGGTCGGGCCCATGAGGCCACCCTTGAGCGTGTCTGGGCGCTCGTTGATCAGGAGTACAAGTCCTTTGAGGAGCGGTCTCACCAGGCTGCTCTTGCCGAATTCTTCGAGGAGGGCTCTGCTCCCTTGTTTGATGAGGCTTCGCCCTTTGCAGCATCTGGTTCTGGGTGTTTCCAGAACTACATGGCCGACTCCCAGGGGGGGAGGCTCCTTGGCTGCAGCCCACTACCCAGTCAGTTGTTCAGACCAATAAGAAGGATAACAGGGGCAAGAAGCCCTATACCCGGCCCCTCAAGGGCAAACGTAAAAATAGAGAGTAAAAGAAATGTATTAAGTTTGGTGTGTAAAAGAAAAATAAAACTCTTATACATTCGGGAGACAATTTGTGGGAGGCAAAGTGGTCATATGGGGGTTGGTTCCAACAGTGGCACCTCCTCCAGAGCTTCGACAAGCTCGTTTTCCCACTGGTCCCAGTCCTGTTTGGCTTCCTCTGCAGCTGGGTCCAGGGTGGGTTCCTTTATTTCTGGCTTGGCTTCTTCCTCAGCCACACCAGTGATTCTAGGCTTGATGTAAGGCTTGTCATATCAGTGTCGTAATTGGTGTTTTTGTTTGGGTGCACCTTCACCCAATTTCGGAAGTCATTCATGTTTGCCTGCTTTGTCCTGATAGCAGTAAACATCTCATCAGTGGTAGTTGCTTCGAGCAGTCCCACATACGGTGCAGCTGGTGTCAACTTCCATTCTTCCAGCAATGCCTTTGCCCGCGCTCCACCTCCCAGTCCCCTCCGTCTGCCATTTGGCCTGTGGCCCTCTGTTGTCTTGCTGCCTTGGTCACCACGTCGACTGTTGGTCCCACAATATTGTCGACGACATACATCGGTGTTCTTAACAAGGCGTTTCTTGTTGTTGGCTTCCGGCTTCCATGCCATGTCAGGACCCCTAACCTGGGATCCAGGTACTTGTCATCGTCAATCCAGTTCCTTTCATCCCTTAACTTCTTTGGGATGTATACTAGGTTAGCCCCTGGCAACAGTCGTTCAGCACCTCTGGGCGTCTTCCACACTGGAGCAGTACATCCCTGGTTTAGGACGATTTTCCCTGCCAGGGTAGGGTGCTGGCCGCCTGGTGGTGGGTGGCTGCCGAAGTGGGGCCACCTGATTTTCAGCAAGTGGGGTGTAACGGTTGGGATGTGCGACTGGGTGAGTGACGAAAGGCATGTTTTGGGGTTTCGCAGGTGTGTTGTGGTGCAAGTGAGGTGGTAGAGCAGGCTCTGGCCTTTCTTGGGTATCCTGGATGGCTCTTTTTAAAGCTTTCCAGATCCTCGTTTGGTTCTCTTTGGCCTGCCTTTCGAGTCACCTGAGTGCTGACTTGTCTTGACTGGCATTGGTGCATCTGGTAAGCGCCTTTGCAAGTCATTTAGAACCTCTTTCATGTCAGCAAACTTGCTGGCACGTTCCATTGTGTCTTCTATTGGGTCGTAGCCCTTCCATCTGATTTGGTAAAACAGCTCGCCATTCCGCCATTCATAATTTGCAATGTGGTCCACCTCGTATTCCTCCTCTCCTTTTTCCGTTATGATTGGTGGTGGTTGGCCTGCCTTCTTTGGAAGTCTTTATCTTCTGTGAATGGCGAGAGGAGATTTACATGGAATACATTGTGTACACGTATGTTTTAGGTAGGTCCAGGCGATATGCATGGGATGAGATCTTTTCTGTGATTTCAAAGGGCCCCCCTTTTCGGTTGTCCAGTTTCTTGGAGGGTCTCTTGGACGAGAGGTTTGTTAGGAGCAGCCAAACCTTGTCTCCTACCTTGAATTCCCTCCCTTTCTTTTCCATTTGTTGGTGTAATTCCATTGAGGCTCTTGCCTCATCCCATACCTTTTCCATTTGATTACGCATGTTGTCTGCAGCGGGTGCCTCAGATGGTTCTTCTCCCTCTCGGACAACCCATCTTGGGTTTTTTCCATATACTGTTTCAAATGGGGTTTGTCCTGTTGTAGCATTTACGTGGTTGTTATGGCAGAATTCGGCAATGGGTAACCATTTTACCCAATCATCTTGTCTATAATTGCAGAAGGTTCTTAAGAACCCTTCTACCCATTGATTTGTCCTTTCCGACAGACCATCTGTTTCTGGATGGAAAGCAGTGGAGAATCTGGGCTTTGTCCCAATTCCTTTGTATAGGGCGTTTAGGAATTGGCTGTTAAAGGTTGGCCCTCAGTCTGAGACAGTGGTTTCTGGGGTCCCGTGATGTCTCCATACTTCCCTTATGAATATTTCTGCCAGTTCTTCTGCATTGGTGCTCTCCAGACATGGTACAAAATGGGCCTGCCAGGAGAAGCGATCTACAACTGTCAAGATACTGTCGTACCCCTTTGAGACAGGTAATTTGACGATGAAATCATATGCAACATCTGCCCATGGTTTCCATGGGATTGGTAAGGACTTCAGGGGAGTGCCTTGTTTGTGTCCTTTGCTTCTTTGACATGTTTCACAAGATTCCACATATCGGTTTACTTGGGCCTTCATTCCTGGCCAATAGTAATCCCTTGATAGTAATTCTAGTGTTCGGGCTTGTCCCTGATGACCTGCCACTGGGGCGTCATGGCACTCCTCAAGGAGACTCAACCTCAAGTCCTTGTCATCTGGGATGTAGAGCCTATCGTCATACCTTAATAGGCCCTCCTTCATTTCATACCGTCTAAATTCCTTCTGTACTGAGGGCGGTAGTTGTTCTTTATTTGCCACACTCAGCCTTAAGGATCTGATAGATTCGTCTTCTTCCTGAGCTTCTTTAAGCTCTTCCCAGAAATTCCCCTGTACTTCTGCCATGAAACCTATGAACCTTTCTTCTGGAATCATGATCTGTGGTTCCATAGGGGTATCCCCATGGTCGCTCCTTCTGGAAAGGGCATCTGGCTTCTGTGAGAGTTTCCCTGGTCTGTACACAATCTGAAAATTGAAGGGTGCCAGAGTGAGATACCATCTGGCATGCCTTCTATTCCACATCTGGGCATTTTGCCAGTACTGGAGGTTCCTATGGTCAGTGTATATCACAATAGGTTCCTCTGTCCCTTCTAAGTATAACCTCCAGTGCTCTAAGGACCTAACAATTGCAAGCAACTCCTTGTCGTAGGTGTCATAATTTTTCTCTGGTGGGGTGAAGCTCTTCGATAGGAAGGCAATTGGATGCAATCGGTTGTCATCACCCTTTTGGCTTAGTACCGCCCCCATGGCCACTCCTGAGGCGTCTGTTTCCAGTATGTATGGCCTGTTTGGGTTTGGGTGGATCAGGACCGGTTCTCTTGCTACTGCTTCTTTGATAGCTTCAAATGCTTCCTGTTGTTTTCTTTCCCACAGGAATTTGACATCTTTTTGGGTGAGATCTGTGAGGGGTTTGGCTAAGGTACTAAACTTCTCTATCCACCTTCTATAGAACCCCACAAAGCCTAGGAAGGCTTGGACTTCTTTTACTGTGTTAGGTTCTGGCCATTCTAGAACTGCCTTTACCTTTTCCTTTTCCATTGATATCCCTTCCGGGGATATGACAATTCCGATGAAGCTTACCTCCTTCACAAAGAACTGACACTTGTGTGGTTTGAGGAAGAGGTGGTTTTCCCTCATTCTTCTTAACACTTCCCTGACATGTTGTACATGTTCTTCCCTGTTTCTGGAAAACACTAGTACATCATCCATGTAGATTACCACATAATCGTCTATTATATCACGGAACTTTTCCATCATGAACCTGGTAAAGGTTCTTGGTCCCTCTTTTACTCTGAATGGCATGACCAAGCATTCAAACTGGCCTTCTCCTGTCCTGAAAGCTGTTTTCCATTCGTCTCCCTCTTTTACCCTGATGTTGTTGAACCCCCATCAAACATCCATTTTTGAATAGATGGTTGCATCCTTCAGTCTCTCAATCAATTCTATTTGGATTGGAAGTGGAAACCTGTCTGGCTTGGTGATGTCATTCATCTTACGGTAGTCGACTACCAACCTAAGTCCTCCATCTGCTTTGTTCACATAGAAACAGGGTGCAGCTACAACTGACTGGCTGGGCCTTATTTTCCTGTTTCTTAGTTCCTCCTCTAGGTACTCCCTGAGTGCCTTTGTTTCTGCTGGCGACATACTGTACCTCTTTGCAGGCTTTGGCAGCTCTGCTCCCTCGATCAGGTCCATTTTGAAGTCTAGGTTACCTCGGTGGGGTGGAAGTTCTTGGAAACCTTCTTCCCCAAATAGGTCTTCAAAATCCCTAAATTCTTCTGGGATTTGTAGGCCTTCACTTGCTGCCCTTGCCTTGATTTCGTTTGGCTATGAGATGGTAAGGTCTTTCCAATCTATGATAGGTTCTGCTTCTTCAAGCCATTCTTTCCCTAGGACTATGTCTGTGTCACCTAGGGTCATTACATAAAGGGAGCATTTTAGTGTCTTCCCTTCCACTTTGATGTTTAGTTCTGCCCTTTCTTCTATGGCATCCTTGATTTCATTCCCATCAATGGCCACAATTGATTTTTTGTGTTTGGGGGGAGTGGTTGGGATCCTTTTTTCCCTTGAATAGGCCTTATCGATGAAGTTGGTTGAAGATCCTGAGTCAATCAGTGTCTTAGCTGGTTCCATGATTCCCTCTACCATAGTGTATATTATTGATTGATTACTAGACTTCTTGAGGTAACATACATCTGCGGTAGGGGTTATATTGGGGTCCTCCAACATGGAAGTGGTAGGACCAATTAGTTTTCCAACTCAGAGCTGCTTTCTTCCTCAACTTGTCTGCTGGCCTTCCCTTGTATCTTAGCTTTGTCGTAGTCCACTGGCCTCGGCACTCCTTCAGGACATGCCCTGATTTACTGCATTTGATACAGAGTCCTTCTTTCCTTCGCCTGTCCTTTTCACTGTTTGGTATCCTTACCATGTTGTTGGGTTGGGTATTCCCCTGTTTGCCACTGGTCCCTAAAGGCTTGTTCCCCCCTTGTTTGTATTTCGCTTAGAGAAGCTGTGCCAGAATTTTGCAGGACTCTGGCACCTGCAGCAGGACTCCTGCGCTTTTTGGCCATTCTGGCACTGGCACTGGCACTGGCTCGCCAGTTGCCGGAGTCCGTGCCAGAATTCTGGCAGGTGCAGGAGCATGCCAGAATCCCGGGACTCCTGCAACTGGCTATGGTCAGAACTCACCACATCAAGTTGTGTAATAGCTCATTAGGTGCACAGAAGAGAGAGCATTCCAATGATATAGAGCACGTTTCATAAGAAATTCATTCTGGCAAATTTTACACAGTTCTTTTGTTCAGGTCTTTGTGGCCAACATTTCCAGGGCCATAAACCTCACCACAATCTCTCGCAAAGTAGCTCATTAAATGCGCAAAAATCAGGAGATCACAGATATGTCATTTGCTCCGCGCAAAAAATTCGATAACGCATAGTTCGCTCCAAATTGATGCTCAGGAAATATTCTGGGAAATGCACACATGCTATTTCACCACAAAGAAAGCTGTTTGAAGCTTATCCGACCAGCTAGCCTTTCTCCTGAGCTTGAAAAACCCCTACTGACATTATATCTAGTAAATACATTGACTGGATAACTATGAACCGGGGTGTGTGCAGGCAACCTCACTGTCAACCCAGCAGAATCACTGCACATGGTCGGAAATTTATGTTATAAGCTTGTTCCAGATGTTTCAGGTACCTGAGATAGGGCAATAAGCATCCCTGAATCTGTCTGTGATACTAAGAAAGCCAGAATAGCACTGTGTGGGTGTCCATGGCGCATTTCAGGGGGTTTTCAGCATCAGGGCGCTGTTCCCCCAGTTTCACCAGCTAAAACACCTTCAATCAGGCTGGTTTTTGGTATATAGAGTCCTTATGATAATGCGCATCGACTCCGCGCAAGGGAGCGAGGTTTGCACGGCTGGTTTCACTAGCGCTTGTGGCGCTGTTCAGGGTTTCCCCCTTTATATCGCTGATAACTTTCGATAAAAGCGTTCGTTTATTATGAAAATATGTGCATTCGATTCCTCTCAGTGAGACGAGTCGATTGGTATGTATATCGCCCCAATTAGAGCTCAGGATAGCGAGCTTGAACATCTGCGCATCCCCCTGAATATTTTTCTTAGACGATTCTGCGCCGATACTGCTCATTTCTTAACCGTTTGTAATCAAGTAAAGTAAATTTGATCCGCTGAATTTTGCGCATTTTATGAGTGCTTAATATATGCAATCCGTGGTGGTCGTGTACAGGTGACAATGTGCCAGTATTCAGGTATGCAGGTATGCAGGTATGCCAGTACTGCAGGACTCCGCCTAGGACTCTGGCACCCTTGAGGCTATTCTGGCACCTGCACTGGCAACTGGCACGCCGGAATTTGCTGGAATTTTAGCCAGAATTCTGGCAAGTTCTGGCTGCAGGAGCCAGGCACAGCACCTCTACTCTGGAGGCTCCCTGGTGGAGCACTTAAGTAGTGGCTATGTTGACGGTTTGGTGCTATGCAGTATGTATTGAGTGTTCTAGTTACAGTGTTTTGCTATGGTCTATGGTGGTTGACAAGATAAAGCAAGCTGAGGCGTCCAGTCTTGCTTTATCCTCCTTATATATACCTGTGGCTGCGGTGGCTGCAGATGTATTATCTAAGCACACTCCGCAGTAGGTGTAGGTTATGTATAGTACTATGGGTTAGGTAATTGTTTGTCTTAAGTTTGTGCAGCTCCGAATCTTATAGAGCCACATGAGGTCCGAGGGGTAGGCGCTGAGGTCACGTGATCCTGCCATAAGTGCCGAGATCACGTGACAACTCGCCCCTCGCTCCAAGTAACATGGGAGAGAAATGCTGGAGCGAGTTCAGGGTAACAACCATAAGCGCTGAGGTCACATGACCCTTCTGTAAGCGCCAAGATCACGTGACAACTCGCTCCTCGCTCCAAGTAACAAGGGAGAGAAATGCTGGAGCGAGTTCAGGGTAACCACCGTAGGCGCTGAGGTCACATGATCATGCTGTAAGCGCCAAGATCACGTGATAACTCGCTCCTCGCTCCAAGTAACAAGGGAGAGAAATGCTGGAGCGAGTTCAGGGTAACCAC
Organism: Ceratorhiza oryzae-sativae; assembly: GCA_030998015.1. Classification (NCBI taxonomy): domain Eukaryota; kingdom Fungi; phylum Basidiomycota; class Agaricomycetes; order Cantharellales; family Ceratobasidiaceae; genus Ceratorhiza; species Ceratorhiza oryzae-sativae. The sequence continues at coordinate 5,329 of JARWMV010000038.1, read as the reverse complement.
TGTAGGCGCTGAGGTCACATGATCCTGCTGTAAGCGCCAAGATCACGTGACAACTTGCTCCTCGCTCCAAGTAACAATGGAGAGAAATGCTGGAGCGAGTTCAGGGTAACCACTGTAAGCGCCAGCTAAGCGCCGAGGTCATGTGACCTTGTTTATGGCTTGTTCCGCTTAGGAAAAATGCCATAAATCTGTAGAAATATTTGGTTGTTTTGTTATGTCCGTTTGACGGGTCATAACAACACATGTTTCATGGTGAACAATCTAGTCATCTGATATGCTTGACATCCCTGAGTCAGTGTCCTTGTTATCTCCATCCTCAGATTCCAGTTCCATCCCTGCTTTATTTTGATCAAATGATTCCACCCTGTATGCATTCAAATTTTCATCCCACCACTCATACAAATTATCAGCCCACTCCTTCAGCTGCACTTCTAGCCTTGTTGTCTTGTCAATCATAGCTCTCTAAGCTAGGAGGTGCCTGCTCTACCAGGTTGGTGAAGTATTGGGGGTTTTGGCACATGAGGATGAGTGCAGCCATGCTCTCTGTTGGGTAAGGTAAAGCAGCATGACAAGATAAGATCTTCCACCAAGCATAGATCATCATTTGGTGAATGCCAGCCCAGGAGCCCACATGAGTCTCATTTGATAAGCCTAGAGGGTGAATGTGCTCATATTGTAGGGCATGCATTGTGCAAGTCATTGTGCATGCCACACACCAGTGGCCACCAAAGCATAGAGTTGGACCAGGTGTAAGAACAATATGGATAGTGTAGGGCTGCATGAGACTGGGAAAATCATCCATCAGTAATGCTAGTTAGGGTGGGGCACACCAGACTTACAGAGTAGATCCTTTACACAAATGAATTGCTTGCCAGTAGTGCTCATGCACCCAGCTGATATCATCTGCAGAGGTATGTGCCCATTTCTCAGCTGGCCATGGCTTAGAATCAGTGACCTTGTCAGCTTGATCTTTGTGTCCAAGAGAGATCAGCCAAAGCTTTCCCACACCAGCCTCAACAGATACATATGTAGCCTTCCCAGCAGAGTCAACATGATCTTGGCTGATTGCACCTCCACCCCCTAATATTAGCCATGAGCAATTTTCCATCCACTCATAACAGTCTTTGAGATTGTGAGTAGAGTTGTATGCAAAGCAGTCTGATGAGAGTTTTCTGTCAAATGTATTAGCTCCAGGAAAGGCTGCAAATGCCAAAAAAACATACACTACAGCTGGTGGTTCAGTCACAAGGCCAGTGCTGGAAGGCATACTCAAAAGGTTGACAACATGGCCATTTTCAGAGTTAATGTGATGTGAGACCTCTTGCACAGTTGTCAAACAAGATAAAGCTTGCTCCTGATTTGGTTGAACAGAGCTACCAGCAAGATCTGATATACACAATGTGAAATAACCATAGCAAGACTATTTAAAATTACTTACCATGCACCTCTACAGTCAGGTCAGGGTCCATAACCTGATCCAATGTGGTTGTCCATTTTGGTCCTCAAAGAGTGATTGATGTGACAAAGCAAAGTTGGGTGGTGGCTCAATGACAAGTGAGTGATTTTTGAACAGCTCTTAAAGTTCAGCAGCATCCATCTTTTGGCTGTCCTCAAATGTCAGATGAAGTGCTGGATGGCAGAACTCAGGAAGGGAATCTTGTTCAGCTTCAGCCAGTTGGTAAACAGTTTTAACAAGCTTGCTATGGATCACTAACATTTTCTATTATTTTAGTCTGCTCTGCCAACCTCAAGTGATGCCTCTGTAATTGAATTGTGAAATACTTGAATTTGTATGCGCTCCGAATTGTACTATTCTCCATTCCATTAAATAGTACAAATTTCTCACTCTCCAATGCATATTTTATTAAGTTTTTACGATAAGATCTCAGAGAGATACAGAGGTTGCAATATTTCCTCTTATCAGGAGATATTGATTACAACATTGCACCGCTCATATCTCGGCAACCGCTTACGCTATCAAAGCGATCTTGTGCTCTATCGATAGCTAATCTTCGGCGGTATCTGCTGCCCGAAGATCGTCGCGATCCACCGGATCCTCGCGCCGGAATGGCCCGAAGATCATTAGAATCTTACTGGACCATCAATCAAGATCTAATGACTCCAGTGAGTCAGGAGAGCTTTCCTAATTGATCCAGAAGCTTCTCTGACTCACCTTATGACTCACTGAGATGTAGCCTCCATTCATTACATGTATATACTATGATAATATGATCTACAAGCCAGTAGCAGGTCTCAGATGCATCAATGCCTTCAATCCACACCCTGTCTTTACTCTCATATCCTATACTGGGCTAGGGTGTACCCCAAGTATAGCAGTACCCTCTTTTGATGATTGCACTGGCATGCATGTATCTATTTGGCTCTGGAATGCCCTCCTCAGGGTATAAAAGGACCTCCTCTGAGGCCCTTCCAGACACCTTCCCTCCTCTACTCAACCCAGGCTGGTTATTGGTTTCTTTTCTCTTTCTATTTCTCTTGTCTGTGTGTGATTTCTTATATAACTAGTACTGAGGAATAAAGTACCATATTAGTTATATACTGTCTGAGTCGTTGTATCTTATATACAGAGATATATAAGGATACAATATTGCCTGATTGAGTGTGACATTAAGTACCTGCTATTAGAGGAAATCTAAGTACCTGTAGCTGAGGAAGTACATGCATTAGGCAGCCCACCATCTATCCTATAAGCTATCGCTTAAGTCTAGTATTAAGATTAGTATCAGTTAGTCCAAGCGACTAGGGCTGAACTACATTTAAGATATCTAAGGGAACCTGACCATAGTAGTCTTGCTCTTTATACCTATAAATTAGTCAGTTTACACTGTGAAAGATTAAGACTACCTTGAGTGTTACTTGATCGCATTGCAACTACTTTGAGCCTTCTTACTCTAGTCTAAGAAGTATTGAGTATGATTGGTGTATACTAACATATCTACCTTTGCTTAAGCTCTAGATATTCAAGTTTACCCTGACTCATAACAAAGCTCCATGTCATGATCCTTCCAGTTTATTAATTTCCTGGCCAATCATCCTAGAGATATTGTGACTTACCTGTTCAGGTACCAGTGGTATCTCAAAGCTTGGCTTAGTGTACTCATTTGGTCCACAGGATTTTGGTCTATGAATCCTGATATTGAATGAGAAATGCTGCTTTTCCTATAACAACAGCAGAAAATCAGCAAATATCATCTGAGAGTCACTAACCTTTGGTTTATCATATAAGCCATCCAGAGGCTTCAAACCTTCTGCAAATGTCCATGTGACACTACAATATTCCTTCTCCTCCAGATGAGTGAGCTTGGTGGGCTCAGCAACTTTGAAAGGGGGTTTAGCCTTCTTCAATTTCCTGTCATTCCTTTGATTATGTTGCTTCCCTAGAGGATAAGTCAGTGATCTTATTCAGAGGGATCAAAAATAACAAATGTGATGCTGACCATGTTTCCTGCTACCCCTCAATGAATTTTTGGGTTTCTTCTTGGCTAATACATATGTCAAACCCTAAGTTTTGGAAAGCTCAAATTTGATCTACATACCTTGATTGTTGGAGGATTCATTATCAGAAGGTTGGTGTTTCCTTGAACAAGGACCTATTGACATATCAAGTGATGATTAGATATCTTCTATATTCATAACAAAAGTATACGCACCTGGCTGAATATTCTTTTTGCCATTTTTTGGGATAGCAGTGCCTATGAAAATAATTTTACAGGCAGCCCACTATGCATAGACAAAATTGTGCTCACCAGACATCTCATCCCTCCTCTCTGTATCAACTCCCATGGCATGGCTGTTGGGAACACTTCCTATACAAAGTTTTCAGGGCTGTCAATGTCTTGAGGTATGTTTGTTACAATACCTGCAGTGGGCATAAGCTGGCTACCCATGCCACTGTTCCCCCCATGGTCCTTACTGTGTCCAGATGGCTTTTCTGGAACTGCTTACTGTGCTATTTCATAACAATTAGAAGATTTAAGGTTATTTAGTTTTGTTTGGTACCCACAATTACTATTTTCATCCTGGAGCTCATGTGACTGTTGACTTGACCCTGATGTTGTACCATCTGAACAAATGATAGACATAAGCTAATGATCATATCATGGATTTGCCTACCAACCTGTACTTGTGACTAGTTGATGTTTGGTCCAATGCCCCAGAGGAGGGGAGACTCCAAGTGTTCATTCTTTGTGCCAAGCATGGCCAACATCCCAATGTGGCTTTGGATATGAAATCTCTTCACAGCACTGCTGAATGAGATCAAAAACCACTGGCCAGAGAACTTCCTCAATCTCCAAGAATGTAGTTGAGCTGCAGTTGAAGTCAGGTTTATGAAAATGCTAGTGCAGTTGCATGTCAGTGACATTATATGGCACAGCCCCTAAACATACATTAATTGTCTCCTCCAGCCTAATATCATTGATTGCAAAGGTTACAGGGGCCTCCAGGAAGATCTGGAAGAATGGCACAAGGATGGAGGTTGCAGCAACCAAATGCAGCATCATGATAGACCCTTGGTGGCTATCAGCTGCTCCTTTCTCAGGCTAGTACTATGGGTAAGCAGTATAGCTGGACTGAAATGACCATGATTTTACCTCAACATAAAGCCAAATAGCCTTAGCAAGACTTGCAGCTGGCTCATCATATGCATGTGATGTAATCTTGCATTTATGGTAGGCCATGAGTTTACTAAGCTTGGATCCTGTACTAGCATGAACTGGTCCAGTAGGTGTTATGGATCACTAACATTTTCTATTATTTTAGTCTGCTCTGCCAACCTCAAGCAATGCCTCTGTAATTAAGTTGTGAAATACTTGAATTTGTATGCGCTCTGAATTGTACTATTTTCTGTTCCATTAAATATTACAAAATTCCCGCTCTCCAACGCATATTTTATTGAGATTTTACGATAAGATCTCAGAGAGATACAGAGGTTGCAATATTTCCTCTTATCAGGAGATATTGATTACAACATTGCACCGCTCATATCTCGGCAACCGCTTACGCTATCAAAGCGATCTTATGCTCTATCGATAGCTAATCTTCGGCAGTATCTGCTGCCCGAAGATCGTCGCGATCCACCGGATCCTCGCGCCGGAATGGCCCGAAGATCATTAGAATCTTACTGGACCATCAATCAAGATCTAATGACTCCAGTGAGTCAGGAGAGCTTCCCAAATTGATCCAGAAGCTTCTCTGACTCACTTTATGACTCACTGAGATGTAGCCTCCATTCATTACATGTATATACTATGATAATATGATCTACAAGCCAATAGCAGGTCTCAGATGCATCAATGCCTTCGATCCA